>JABYQS010000036.1:0-258221 GCA_022592435.1 Cerioporus squamosus
GAGACGGAGCAGTCGAAAACCACGTCCATCGATGGGCGTTGAGTCCACATTAGGCATCCCCGTCGTCGCCATCACAGCGCCCGATCGCATCGTCGCTCACACACCTCCGCGCCCTGTTTCCGCATGCAGGTGTGGCCACCCGACAGTCTGGCTGCCGTCTCTGCATGCCGACGCCCCAAATTCGCCCATTCACATGCGTGCTTGACACGGGGTGGCATTGTGGAGCGTGTCGTACGTTTATCTGCGCCCAAGTGCCCTTCCTGCCTTCCAGCGAAGACGCAGAAGTGTGCTAAGGGCAGAGAGAACAATGCGACATGTCGTCCCCTCATTTTGCTCGGCCAAAAACTCGCACTTGTCCGGGCGCGATGACTTCATGGGTGGGAAAGTGCGCGCCCTCGGTATTCCGATCCTCGAGCTGCCGGAGTCGCTCCCTCGGAGCGCCCAATAACTTTCTTCCACGCGCGCCCTTCCTGGGATGGTATCCCGCCTTTCTTCCTGGCCACCGCAAGTCTCGCAGCCGGCGTCGGTGCCCACCGACGCCGCGTTTTAGTGCTTACTTTTCCCCTCCTATCTGTCCAAGCACACCGTGTCTTTACGCCCGACGCCCGCCCGACAGAGGAGCACGCGTGCGCTTGATTGGCCGCGAATTTGCACTCGTGGAGCGTGATGAACGTTCGAAGCAGCGCATCTCATCCCGGCAAACATATCCGACCCTCGTCATGACGGACGCCAGTCACGCCACACGGCTTTCGCTTTCGCTCCAACATCTCGCTTCTTGTCCCGACAGACCTTCCTATCACGACGACAGCTCTCTGTTTCTTGACTGCCGTTCACGACGGGATTATCTGGACGCAACAGCACCGGGACACGATGCACGCTAGCAGCGCACGGCCACGCCACTCGGAACTCTTCCAGCTCTGATTCTCTGATATGTACCGGGACAAAGCAGGCCGCCGCAGGATCGTTCGCGAAACATGCGCATGTCGCACTAGCGCTGCTGCTGCTGTGGTTTCCTGGATGGTCGTTCCCAAAGAGGCAGTCCCAGTACTTAACGATTCCTTATCCGCGATGGCTGCCGACCAGCGCGGCCACCCTCCTTTTCTGCGCGCACACGGCGGCACGCGCAGCTACCACATACTCGGACCCGACACTGCCGTAGGCGTATTGCCATGACGCACCGACTCAGGAACAGCTCGTTCTTCGTATGCGGCGTCGCGCGGCATGGGCTTGTAGCACGTCGGCAGTCGGCAGCCTCTATCGTCGCATCGTGAATTGTAGCAACCCAAGCAAACGTGGCGGACCAGCGAGCGGATGTGGACAAGGTTGTCTTCGACGGCGTCCACGTAGCCTCTTCTGACCAGCGTTCCGTCCGGCATCGTATCTTCGAAGCTCGCCTCCGTCTCTAACGCCTTTGTTCGCGGACATCTGGCATGCACCCCCGTTCCTTGGGCCGGGGGCGTGGTGATGCTCGGACGCCCGTTATCACCTCTGTACAGTCGAATCTCCCTTACCCCATACCGATCGGGAAGGGGCCAAAGTATGGGTTATCGGGGATTATGGGCTTACGGAAAGGAGCGCCCGCCAAGCGCTCAAGGGTTATCCTGCAGATAGTGTTAGGCGCCTGCGCTCCGACCAGCCGAGAGCACCTAGTCGGGTTGCGGGGACCTTTTTCCGTGTGTCCGGACCGATCTGACAAATAATAGGGCATCAGAGATCGTAATCCACCTCGATAGCTCCCATTCCGGCAGTGATATGCCTGTTAGATAAGCAAAGTTATGGGTTATGCCACCCCCAAATGGCTATGGGGTATGGGTTACTGGAAGTTTATGGGTTATCCCCACTGTCCCGACTTCGGGAGGCCAAAAATCTATGAGGTATCGGGGATTATGGGTTACTGGATGGTATGGGTTAAGGGGGATTCGACTGTATGCGCCCCGTCTGTGCGGTCTTTGTGCTCTGAGCTGTCTTATCTTAGCCCACGCTCCGCGTCCGTTCGCAGACGGAGGGAGACGTACCGGTGAGTGACACTGACATGCATCCGAGAACCGTTCCTGGGTACCCCCCCGAAACGTCACCGTCTTCGTGCTTTCTCCCGCAGAGCTTCTTGGCGCGAAACCCGCCTGCGATACGACCTCCGCTGTGGCGTGGAACCAAGAACGTACGATCCCAGCGCGCGGGTGGCACATTAGCGCGAACGCGCTCCCTTGTCCCCCTTCTTCGAATCTCGAGCTTCTGTGCAAGAACGTGCTGTTTCTGACTCGTTGCATGATGTGCTGTCCTGACAGCCCCGCGTCCCGGTGCACCCCAAAATACATACCAACACCTGCGATGGAAAGCGAGCCCTTTGTGGAGCACGAACTTCCGCTCTTCTGCAGCTTGAGAAGTGGTTCGCACCGACTCCCCCGAGTGCTTGCTTTGTGCCACTCTCCGCCGCGCGTCTGATAATCACATCGGCCGCACACACACACGCGCGTTTCCCTCTGCGTATTACGTTTGGGGACAACAATCGACGTCGTGGCAAGCATACGAGAAGTTGACCGCAGGATCATGGGACACCGGAACGACCGTGTACACTATACTCACTAGTACTCAGCGCTCAGCGCCCCACCAGTCCACTACGTAGTCGGGACGAGTTCCCGGATGTTCTGTGACTGAGTGCCACTTACTACTACTGAATACGCCTTGGCAGCTCGTGATAATGGACGGCGCTGAGTCTACATACCTCATCGATGCCAGTGCAGACGCACGCTTCGCAAGGACCAGTGGTCCCCAGGGTACTTGGGACTTGGGGTTCCCATTACGTTCTCGGGCGATGTACATGTGAGCGGAAGTGCACAAGGAATCGGATACACGTCGAGTTGCCGAGTTGCTCGATGACGCACCACGACAGGAACAACTTCTCGGGCGCTGCCGCCTGCCCGCGTATCTTGCGGTGACGAGTGGGGTGCGCGGTGCCGGTACCCGGGGCGCACTGAGTAAGTACTGATTTGCGGACGCGTCGACGTTCAAACGCATGAGCATACTGTACTTGTGGGGCGGGGTGCGAACATACGTGGACATGTGACAAGGGCGGGCGATGGGAGGGTCATGGTGAGGTCGAGGTGAGGTCGAGGGTACAAACGTTCAACGCGAGAGAAGGGCCCCCGACAACGGCCAGCAGAGACCCGCCACTGTCAGTGCCTTCAGAACGGAGGGGCTCCAAGCGAGCTCGAGCGCACACGTAGGGCATGGTGTGGATGGATGGATGGATGGATGGGAGTCTAGTGGACGCACAGCAGGTCATGGGGGATGGAACATGGCGATCTCCGAGAGTCCGAATATACTCCCGCCACGAGCGGACGAGATCCGCGACTGACGAGGCCTGCAGATCGAGTCGCCGTCGAGGGAGTTGTGGACCCTTATGGGTCCCAAGGCCCAGGGTCCGACGACGTCTGATTTGTTGTCGACATCGAGCACCGGCGGCGGCACGCTCGACGTCGACATCGGCCACGGTCTGGGCCGCGCGACTCCCCTCGTATACGCGACGGGGGACCGGTCCATGGGGCCGGACGACGAGCACCACGGACCACGGTGTAGAGGCCCGACTCGAGATTAGAACACCGGAGACGCTGCTGCCCTCGGTGATCAAGCTCAAAGGGCGGAGGACATCTCAACGATGCTCATTGACAAGATCCCGCCAGGTAGGCCGCCGTTCATCCAAGAAGCGAAACTCGAAAACATGTCGATTAGCAAGCAATCCTGCACAGCGCAACACGATCCAACCCAGGCTCACAAGCCCCAGCCCTAGTATCAGTGAGTACATATCATGTCCGCAGAGCGTCGTGCCCCTGAGGCACATGCAACGGCACCACGACGTCCTCCATATCCTCGTCCTCGTCGCTCTCCTCCTCGCCCTCCCCGTCCATCTCCGTCTGCGCGCCGCTCGCGAGCCCTGGCGCGGGCCCGCTCGGTGGGAGGAACACCTCCGGGAAGGCGTTCACGTCCAGCACGAGGTGTGCCCCCGAGAACGCCGCTATCGGCGGTGGCGGCTGGTCGACGCTCTTCATCGGCGACGGCTGTGGTTGCGGCGGGGGCGCTGACGGCTGACGGAATTGTATGGGCGGCGGATGAGGTTGCGGCTGCGCTAAAGGCTGCATGGGTGGTGCATAAGCCGGCGCGGACGAAGACGTAGGCATGGGTGCAGGGGCAGGGGCAGGTTGGGACGGTTGCACGGGTTGAGCGGGAGGGGCGGCAGTTAGTGGAGCGTCTTCCTCGTCCGCGTCCACGATCTCCGTCAACTGCGCTGCGAGCAGGGCGAGCTGAGCCTGCAACGAGGCGCGCTCGTCGTCCGTGAGGGTCGAGCGGGGCGGCTCAGCGTTCGACGCAGCGGCGGCTGAAGCCAAAGCGCTCAGTACCGCTGCGAGCTCGTCCTCGCCAGTGGTCGGCTGAGGGGCGGACGTGCCCGACGACGCAGCATTCCCGTTCGTCTGAGTGAGCCCACCGAAGTTGATGGCTTGCAGGATGTGCTGAGCGGCCTCCCAGGCGTCGCCGTCTTCCTTCGCGTCCGCTGACTTCCCTGCGGAGGCGTTGTCTGAAGACGTGGGGGCTGGAGCCTTGTTGTGGGCGGCCGGTTGCGGAGGATGGTAGCCGGGGTGGCTGCTATACGGGTAATGGTGCGGGTAGCCATTGTATGGTGCTTGCTGCCCGGGCGCAGGAGGGTGCTGTTGATTGTTGTGGTTGTGCTGGAGCGGCGCATTTGTAAATGGTGAGGACGGCTGCGGGGGGTGGTGCATCGCGTACGTGCTCTGGGCGATAGTTTGCGGTCGCCGTGTTGAGCGTTTCGATGACTGTAGCCAAGAGACACAGGTGTTAAATCAAGCAGGAACGACATTGCAGCAACAACACGTACAGCGCCACCCTCCCAGTTGGGGTTCAACCGGTACTTCCCTCCAGCTCTCTTCTCCAGTCTCCCTCGCTTGTACGCCTTCTGCAGCGCCTGGCTCGCGCTCGGTCGGAAGTTCGTCTGCAAGGGATAGCGCGACGCCATCCACGTGAACAGATCCTTCGGCGCAGCTCCCTCCGCATCCCCGCAATCCAACAATGCTTCCACGATCATCTCCTCGTACGACGGGAGGTCTTCCCCGGACGGCGGCGGCGGCTGAGGCGGATGCGGCGGATGCGGCGGTCGACCTAGTGGATTTGAGTTGAACAATGCTTGGCCACCAGGCGGAGGAGGTGTGTGACCGGGCGGCGGGGGATATCCTGGGGGCGGAGGATACGGGTATGGGTAGTGGGAGGGGTAGCCGGACGGAGGGTAGTACGGCGCGTGAGGGTAGGCGGCTTGCTGCCCCTGCGGTTGTGGTGGCACAGGGTAGCCGTACGGTGCATAGGGATACGGAGCGGGAGGGTGGAGAGTAGCGTGTTGGGACGGACCTTGTGGCTGAGGCGTCCCGGACGCGGAAGGGGTCGGGTGTCGGGAAGAAGATGCGACAGCATTGCCGTTCGGCTGAGGTTGGGGAGCAGGGGATGCAGCACTCAACTCAGCAGGCTTCACAGCACTCGCCTGTTCTCGCTCTCGCGCCTCTTCCGCAGGATCTCTCAAGGAGCCCATGGGCGGGTCCTCGTCCGGCGGTCGGGGAGGAGGTACATAGGGACCTGGTGGATTCACCTGGTGAGCAGGTGTGCTCGTACCTGCGGTCTGCGGCTGGGGTGTCGGCGCGCTCGGGGCGTCGGGTTTTGGTGGAGACGGCGGAAGAGCGTCGGTCTTCTTGAGCTCACGGATCGCAGCCTCGAGATCGACAGGCCAAACAGTGGTCTTCACATGGAGAGGGACATGAGGCTCAAAGAGCAGACATATCTTGATGATTTGTTCATGGGGGAGAAGGCTCAGGTAGGTCTTCCTAATGTCGGTGTGCGGGTCTGCACTCGGGGTAGGAGGGGTCTCGTTGCCATTACTGTTCTCAGCTAGAAGTAGATCAGCTATACGAACTACTGCAGACGGCTCTGGGACGCACCTGAGCCTTTCTGAGCGGTACGATCCGCTGGAGGAGGAGGGATGCTCGGGTCGAGCATTTGGCGGCTGCATGCAGCTGTACAGTCGCTGTGCAGTTTTTGCCCTCAAGATTCTCAGCCACACGCGTCGTCGGCGCTAACGACACGTCCTGGCGCGCATGTCCTTTGAGTCTGACCTTCTCCTTTTATGCGTCCTCGAGCTCTGGATCTCTGTTCTTGCTGAGTCTCTGCTTCTTGCTTTTGACTATCCCCCTTGCCATCAAATAACCAGTCGTGAAGGATGCCTGGCTATAATGCGATCTGTGTCACTATGCGCGGCCGTGCGCTCAACAGTCTCGATCACCGGCCCGGAACTGTGCGCGTTCATCTTGGACCTGCACTTGTCTTTTCTGTTCTGTGGACAACGGGCAAGCTTCACGGATTCAACGACACCTTTCGCTCTCTGTGCGCTTTCCAGCGCTGACCTCGCAGTCTGGAGAACAGTGTGGCCTGTGGAACCGGCTTGCTCAGTGCGATGGCTTCGAGGCGCCTGCGCGCACCCACATGGACGATGCAAAACTCGAGGGACGGGTGACCTGCTCTGCCATCGATAACGGGCTCGACACGCCATAAGATCGGTGGGATAGGCTTCTCAGATCACTTGGGGATCCGCACTATATAAGGCCTTCGCATCTGTGCCTGCTGCCTCCAGAGTCCAAGCCTTGAACTTCTCACCCATCCGCACTACACCATGACGAAGCAGGTCGTTTTCAGCGAGGAGGCCAACCCTCCTCTCCCCATCTACTGTACGTCTGATGTGCTGCGTGTCTTCAGTGAGAGTTCTGACAGATAGCAACGAATCAATAGCCCAGGCCATCATCTCCGGAAAGACGATCTACGTCTCCGGCAGCATTGGTATTGATCGCGAGTTCAAGCTCGTCCCGGGTGGTGTTCAGGCGCAGACTGTGAGTCTCCCTTCCTCGCGGGTACATCCCTCTGCCGTGCTCATATCAGTCCCTGCCACGAAGCGTGCTGCCCTCGACAATATGACCAAGATCCTCAAGGGCGCTGGTGTCGACCGCAACGCCGTCCTGAAGTGCAATGTCTTCCTCACCAACCTCCAGCGGGATTTCACGCCGATGAATGAGGTCTACCAGGAGGTACGCAACGCTCTTTCTGTGCATGTATGTCCTCTTGATTCATTGGACCAATCCTATACAGTACTTCCCGAAAGACCCCCCTGCTCGTACTTGCATCGGTGTTGCTGCCCTTCCACTGGGTGCGGACATGGAGATCGAGTGCATTGCTGAGCTTCCTTGAGCATCCGTCTGATCAGAATCTGGGGTGGAGGATGAGCAGTGATAATAAATGTACGCATATCAGGACACGAATGCAAATTCGATGTTCTCTCTTCCTTGACGGTCTGACACGTCGCTGGCGGTGTCTTCTCACGAGCTCGGGTGCTCAAAGCTAGTCCGATTGCAGCCTCGTCTCGTCACTGCGATGATTTACGACGCAAGCGAATGCATTTGGGAGCACTAGGGAGCGGAAAGCAAAAGAATGAAAAGCCAAGGCGGTAAGAATATCGATACAACCTAAGTCACCAGAAGCTCAAAAGAAGCTAAGAATACACGTTGCTGCAAACAGTACCCAGTGAAGGAGCAAAAGCAAGAAGCCAGGAAAGAAGGAAGAGGGTGACGGAAGGAGGTATCTCGTAGGGTTTTCCTTCCGCGGTGCAGCAACAGTTTCACCATGCCAGGGTGGACGGGTCAGTCGTTCATCAAGTCAAGTTTGAGCCGACCCAGCGCGAGGCTCAGCGGCGGGCGGTGGCCGTGGGGGTGACGGTCACGGTCACCGTCGAGCTCGGGGGAGCGCAGGTCGCAGCGGAGTCGGTCGCAGTGGCGGCAGCAGCGGAAGTCACCGTGAGCGTAACAGTGACGGTCTGCTCCGCGCAATCAGCGGTAGACGTGGCAGAAGCAGCGGACGAACTTCGCAAGGGGATGTGTCAGAGAATGTGTCCTGCTCGGAGGAGTGTCAGAGGAAACTTACCTCGCGCTGGCAGCCGCGTTGTTGCCCGATGAAACGCCAGCAACGGCAGCGTTGATCTCGTCCGCCGTAGCATCCTCAACGAGGAGGTTCTGCGTGAAGATGCAGCCATTCGGGTCGTTGGCGTCGTCACAAGAGTTGCCCTTGCCCGTGTTGTCGTTGAGGTCGCCGGGAGCGAACGTGCCGGACTTGAGGGCGTCCTGCGGGTTACCGCCGACGGACGCGATCTGCTTAGCCAGCTCGAGGACAATCGCCTTATTGGTCGCGGCAGCATTTGGGGACGCGGGGTCCTGGTGCTGCGTGATGGCCGCGACCTCGGGGTTCTTTGCGGTCTCGTTGCAGAGTGCCGACGCGAGGCCGACCTTGCCGGTGTTGCGCTCGATGGCACGGAAGAGGAGTGCGTTGACCATGCCATCAACGTCGCCGGCGGCCTTGGCATTCGTGAATGCCTGGTCCGCGACGGCTTGTTGCAAGCAGGCGAGGTTCTGAATGAGGGGTGGTATGAGAACGCGCGGCGCTTGAAGAGAATACAAAGGAACTAACCGTGATATCGCCAGCACCGGCGGCGGCAGCGGCATCACCGAGAAGAGCGAAAACCGGGTCCTGAATCTTGTCGGGGTTGTTCAAGTTGAGAGTCGCACGGACTGCAGTGAGGATGGGCTCGTGCGAGTGCTCCTGGGGAACTTCACGACGAACGGGCGCCGCAACGGCGAGGTAGGAGAAGAGGGCAACGGCAGCGAAAGACTTGATGAAGACCATGGTGAAAGCTAGTGTGTAGGGTGACCTGACCGGTGAGGTTATATCGACAAAGGAGGGTACGCCAGCGACCTGCACGGCTGTCAGCGTTGTAGTCTACTGACGATGACGAGCGAACACAAACACTCACGAAGAACGGAAGAACTTGAAAGGAACAAGTCAAGACCCGGTCTTGGCTGGAAAGTGGGCAGAATGAGGGACTGCGACGCAGGGACCGAGGCTATATACTCCCGGCGAAATACCATCGCGATTCACCCTGATTACGGCGGCCTTCATGATCGGCCGCGGGACCACAAGGCACGCACGGTTGCCATGCGTGCAGAACACGCCCGACAAGGCCCGGATTATATGAGCCGAGGGTCGAGTCCTTTATTGCTATTCCAACAGAACTTCCACTGTGTCCATCCGCGGCCGGGCGTTGTCCTGGTATCTTCATCGTGGCAACCTGCATTCAACAGGACGGCTAACCCCTGCCGGATCCGGTAAGTCATCCTCGCACCATCAGGTCGCGCAGGGCGGGCCGGTCGGCTCCGTCTCGTCTGTCCCGCAACCTCCCAGCGATGAAGAGGCCGGAAAGACCGTCATAGCGCAAGGAACAAACTCCGGAGTGACGACCTGGCAACCAACGGGGAAAATGCCTTGCACAGTTGATGTTTGCCTGAGTGCCTCGAGACACGCCCAAGGCACGCGTATATTTCGCCGACGATCGCAACGCCAAACGATCGCAGCGACGATGTGCGCATCATCTCTGCTTGTCGGCCATCTTGCCATGAGATGATGATAGGAACATGCCTAAGTAGCGGTTGTCCACTTGCTACAGTCTTGATAGCAAGAGGTCGGATTCACTGAGCTTTCGCGGCGTACTTAGTAGTAGTACGATTTCGTTTGATTCTTGAGACTTGAGACTTGCAACTCTGCAGCTGGCTGACTTGCGAGCAAGGCGTGCACATGCGCTATACGACCACCTACTCAGGGGATGCGTATAAACGCTCAGCGGGGAACAACTTGGGCAGTGGGAAGTGCAGCAGGGTATCTATTGATCTACACGATACGAACGGTCGAGCTCTCCTTCTTGGAGAGCGAATGAAGGTCTTGCTCTGTGTGAATTGAAATCAATGACGTGAACCCAGGATTTGAAGTACTGAGGTCTACTCACGAATGCCCCATACATGTGCGCGCAAGTCAAGGAATTCTGCATCACTGTTCAGTAAACGAACGCGGCGATATTCCTCACGTAGACTTACCGACGTGCAGTCCATCGTACAACTTCTTCATCTCAGCACGCACGCGAGAGATATCCTCCTTGGTAGCTGAGGATTCGCTCAATGCCTTCAGCTCCTTCTCCACGGCCTCAATTCTCCTGACATGCGCCGAAACCTGTGTCGCAGTACGACTTGTAGCCTTTAAGACGTCGACAGCTAGACAGACACGCACCTTTTGTGTGCTCGCTTGGAGCTCCTCCACACTAGCCTGCAACGCGGCTGAGGCCAACTTGTACTCCTCGAGCAGGTGGTACGCGGCCAGCGACGAAGCCAGCGAGAACCCAAACAAGAAGCCAACGATACTAACCACCACCAATCAGTTCAATACCTACCTACGTCGCAGCTGAGAGAGCATTGGCACGCACCCGCCGCGGAACGCGCCGACGGGCTTCTTCACTGGGGGTACAGAGCCCAGGTTGGGCGTCGCCTCCTGGCGCACGACCCGCGTGGTTGAGAGCAGACGACTTGAGACCGTGCGTGAGCTGTGTGCCCGGGCAAGAGGGAGGGTGCGTGCGGCGAGGGAGGCCATGGTGGTGGTGAGCGGGCGAACCCGTGTGTGCCGACAAGTCTGTGCCACAGCGCGTAACGCGCGTTCCCGAAGGCGAGTTTTGTAGCCACCACAACCTTCGACGCGTCTGCTTGTGCATATTCACTTGAGTCCTCGCTCACTAGCTCACTATATGCTTGCTTCTTAGTGCTCCTTTGCTTGCTATTGGGTCCTGCACAATTCTGACTCTGAGCATTGAATGAAATGGCTCCTAAGCGACAGAATGACTCTCGTGCCTCCGACGAGCTCTCTGGACGCGAGCGGAAGAAACAGAAGACGGCGATTGCACGGACGATCGCAGTGCAAGAGGCTGGTCTATCCAATGCGGTCGCCGGTCCATCCAAGTCAGTGCGGTTTGACAGTAAGCACCGGTGGTTGGCACAGAGAAGGATAGGTCTGAAACCAGAGGTTCTGCAGGTATGAAGGGGCTACCGGGCGCATTAGACGTGGAGAGGTTTGCGGAGGTGCGCACGCTTGCACGGTATGTTTCAGTAATGTCACTGAATGGACGGCGTAGTCAAGGGCATTTGAAATCAATGCCATGCATGAAGCCATGCAGAATGCTCGGTACGTCCCTATGCCAGACAACGTTCAGACAACCTATTCAATCTTCTACAGCGCGAGCTCGACAAGTCGTGCATGGCAGCAATTGCCAAGACACCTACGCCGGCGAGCAGCCAGCCACGACGTCCGTCGTGTGCCTCTGAGGTTGCGGGACAAGGCTCGTGCTGAGGCATGTACCACATAGCTTGGTCACTATCCGACATAGATCGATAAAACGCTTTTGGTCCGTAAACCCAGATGGATCCCGCTCGCAAGACAGCACTAGGTCGAAACCACCCCAAGCTTGGAAAGCTGAGGAGAGTTAAGCGGACGATCGAACTGCTCAGACGGCAGGGTAAGACAAACGCGTCTTGCGCCTGCTGGTTATCTGATGAAGCGGGATTGCAGCGGACAAGACATGGCTCGAGACTCACATTTGGCATGCAAAACGGATGCACATGGAGCACATGTGGGGCTACAGATTGGTGGGTCTATATCACAGGTTGAGTGGATAACGTCCGACGCCTAACACGCCGGTAGGCGGTGACTCCTACAGAGAAGTCTTTCAGGCCATCACATCGAGCGTCCGTGCATGGATCAATCCTGCATGACGCGTCTTACTTCGCGACCATCGAGCTAAAGGGGCCGGAGGACCTCCTCCGCAACATCTTAGACAGCTGTTGTGACTGCCAGGGGCCAAGTATGGGTGCTACAAGGTATGATTTCGTCCCATGCTTAGTCATAGCAAAGCTGACAACGTTCAGGTTCTTGACCGGTACTCGAGCAGCGGAGACCTACATCTACGGGTACAACAAGTATCCCTACAATCTCATCGGACCCGCAACTGTTCTCTGGCACGCCATCTCTGCAGATGCACCATCGGTGATCAAGCGAGGAAGCGGCAAGGGTAAAGGCAAAAGCAATGGGAAGGAGAAGGAGACCCCCTCTACGACCGATGCTCAGCAGCGCACTCGAGTCGTTTGGATACGTGTACATCCGTCGATCACAGGAGAAGTGCACGATGCCCTTCGACTTTCGGCCTCCTTTGCGCTTGACAAAGCTAAGCAGATAGGGAGGATTGCAGAGGTCGAGATGGCTGATCTCAGGGAGCACTTCAACGTGTTTGAGATCATGGGCCCGAAGTCCAGTCAGGTCATCAAGGGTGCGTTGCGGCCTGTCAGTGATCAGCGGGGCGACTTCAAGAAGGTATCTCTTATGTACCACACTATTTGCTTGCAGCTTTGCTCACCTTCGTTCGTGGCAGTTCTGGGATTCTCTGAGTAGCTTGCAGTCTTCTGGCTCGGTTGCACGGGGCATGGTGATCGGGTTCACTGTACATGACCCGCGATTGAGGTCAGTGGTGCGCTTTGACAATGGTTCCATGGCGGGCATTGAAGCATGATCTTGCAGCTTTCCTCCGAAGAACGCAAAGCTCAGCATCGATGGCGGACCAACACTTCCACCTGCGTCACAAGTCTTCCCGTCCGCCGCTCTGGCTCAAAGTCAGATTTGGGACGAACAGACACGGATGGTTTTGAGGAAGCCGCGATATAAGAAGAAAGACCTCGACGAGCGTCGATCGAATGTACGTTGTTCCTCAAAGTGAAATGTCCGAGCACCTCTCACAGGGCACACAGAACCTCGTCCCAGGCACGCCGCTGAAGTCAGAACGTAATGACGACCGAATCCCCGTCCTCCTCATCCAACGCTCCGTCGAGAACGCCGCACTCTCCGCAGACCCTCATTCGCCGCGCCTCATGACCACGACGTCACTCCACGGATGGACGCTTATCGTCCCCCAAGGCTGGGGCATGCCATTCCTCTCCTCCCTCATCTACACCGGTACGCGCGTCGGCGGGCAGCGGGAGCGCCAGACGCAAGCCTTCGAAGCCGGCTGCGCGTACTTCCCGCGCGACATTCCCGCAACGCAGGCGTACGACGACTACGCCGAGGACAGGGCGGACGACGAGCGCGACTCGTGGGGTCGCAAGCCCCCGGCGAAGCGACCCAACTACGACAAACTGGGCACGCGAAGCCCGTGGCGTCCGGACTGGGGCGTCGTCCTGGGGATCGAGGAGCCACCTAAGCCGCAGGAGCTGGAGAACTTTGTGGATACGCAGAGGGACGCGGACGCTATGGTTGTCGATGCTACTGCCCCAAGCATGACGACTGGGATCAATGCAGGCCGGGACCAGAAGGTCGAGCAGTGGCTGCTCCGTGGACCGGACGTGCCCGCGATCGTAGCGGAGATCTCGTCGATGCTGAGCCCCGCGACGGGGTTGCTCCTACAGGTCAACAAAGCACGGACGAAGCGGAAGCTCGACCCGCTCAAGGCAGACTCGCGTGCTGAGGACCTGCTCAAGGGTGCCCTTGTCAATGTCGGCATCACTCTGCTGGGCCGCGGATGTCCGGACGACATGGCGGTGATATATCGCGTGGAGGATGAGGAGGCGAAGGCGTGGATGGCGGCAGACGCGAAGCGGAAGAAGGGGCTCTCGTTGGTCCACGATGGTCCTGACGAGACCGAGGTGCGTTGAATGCATGGTGTTCCGGATCGCTCTAATAAGACTGACAACATCATCCTAGCTGTCGCAAGCCCCGGGTTCATCTGACGCGGTAATCGGGTATGTAACGTCAGGCAGCTTCTCGCTTTCACTCGGCGAAGGACATGCGGTTGGCGCGGTGCCTCTGGCCCAGTACCTGGAGCTTCAGAAGCAATCTCAGAGGCGAGCATCTCCAGGTCATTGTCCCCAACATTGCCCGAGGCTGACGTTTGTTCAGGTTGCGAAAAGACTCTAAGCTACTAGTCAAGCTGAGGAACCGTGACGACACGATCTGTCGCGCAGCGTACCTCGAGCTCCTCCACTGAGAGTTGCAGTCGAGTCGGAGCATGCGGATTAGCGGTGCGATTGGGGGCACGCCTTGTATAGATACACTAGTCGACCGGGACTTTTCTACAATGCGGGTTGGGAGACAAATGCCAAGAAGTGAGGAGACAGAAGGACGAAGTAATGATGCGATGCGAGCAATGGGTGGCACTGGCAGAAGACGTGATGCAGCAGTTGACCGTGGCAGAGGAGAGGATCAGACGTGGCAGACGAAGACCATCCTGAGACTGAGTACGACGATGAAGATCAACTGAGCTTCCATCGCTCGAGCGCGCCCTGTATCAGCCGCGCCATGTCCTCCTTTGCCTGCTTCTTCGCACTGTCCGTGATGCCCTCGAGCGCATCGAGCTCCTCGGGCGACGTCTTGAGCGGGTTGAACTCGAGCACGTGTCCGTCTCTCGTCTGCACCGAGACAAGCGCAGAGAACGAGGGGCCACCGAAGGGGTCCTCGAGCGAGGAGGACGCCCGCTCGTGAATGGTGCTCCCCTTCCACACGTTCGGCTGCGAATCCGACTCTACGAGCGTCGCCTGCGAAGCCGATCGTGAGTGGCCGCCTTGCGAACTTGACCCGGACACCCCCAGGTGCGAGGACGACGACGCGGAGCGGACGATGATGCTCCGCTGCTTCTTCAGTGTCTTTCCTCCGCCCGCTCCCAGACCGTGTCCGAGTCCCGCTGCACGGATGCCGTCTTTGCCGTCGGGAGCATCTGGGTCGCCCTCTGCGACGGCTTTGAACCAGTTCTTGAGGTCGAGCTGGTACGGGTTGGCGAGAGGCGAACCGTTCACGCTGAGCATGTTTTCATTCTTGCGGGGCCAGCGTGGATGATTTGTTTCGGAGGGCAGGACGGGGTTGAATGTGGATGAAGAGGGGACTCGGGCGGCGGGGCGGGCGGTTTGAGACGGTTTAGTGGGTGAAGCGAAGCGGGACGGTGTCCGAGGGAAGCCCAACGGCTTGGATGCGCCCTTCTGGGGACTTGGCGAGGCTGCGCCAGACGGCATGCGTGATACAGTACGTGTCTATGGACAGTACAAGTCTGAGCAAGCGCCCCGAGGCAAGTAGCACGACAACAGGCGCATTACCTTTGCTGGGGTCTTGGTGATTGGGAGTCGCGACTTCTGCGCTGTCGAAGGCGCAGGCTGGGACACGGGTTTCTTCTTGGGAGTAGCAGCAACCATACGAGCTACAGAGGAGATTAGCCCCCACGTCTCGGCGCAGCCGGACCCTCCTACCGTTCTTGATGCCTCTCGAGCCCTCCACCTCTTGCACCCCCTTCACCAGCTTCTCCTCCGACTCCTGGCTCTCGACCCACTTGCGTTTCCGCGTCCCAAGGTCAATCGTTGCGTCCTCGCTGCCGAGGAGCTCGCGGTTCCGGCCCTTGACGGCAGCCTGGATGTCCCCGTTGTACTTGACGAACTCGCGGAGGGTGACGTCGCGCACGATGCGCGGCATGCGCAGGATGAGGCTCTCCTGGTGCCGCCGGAAGTTCTCGAGCACATCCGCCAGCCACTCTTCGAACTGGCGCGTCTTGTGTGCCACTGCAGGCGCGTGTGGGGTCGGTGTCTGCGTCTGGACGCAAGGATGGGTGAGAAGAACACTGACCTTCGAGGTCGAGGTTCGCGAGGAGCTGTTCTTTCTCCTCGTCGCTGTACTTCGAGTTCGAGAGCTGGACATCGTGTGGGGTGGGCCGGGGCGGGAGGAGCGGGAAGGCAGGGACGGCGGGCGGGCGTTGCGACTCCGAGTGACGGTGTGGTTGAGTTGAGACGCGAAGCAACTTGAGCCACCGCGCCGTTTACGCGCGCGGCCGAGATCACGTGGGCCTGTACTTTTCTCCTCCTGCCTTCTCAGTACTCAGGCCAGTCTCAGGCCGACTGCTGCTCAGGCTTCGAGGGTTGTCTTCCAGGACCCCGACTCTTCGCCATGCCTCTTGACGGCCATGCACATCTCGTCCGCCAAGGGTGGTCAGGAAAGGGCAACGGCCTCCGCCAGGGTGCGATCGCGAAACCCGTAACGATCATTCAGAAGAAAACCCTCGCAGGCATTGGGAAGGACCGCGACGAGGCGTTCCCGTTCTGGGACCAGTGCGTCTCCCATTCCTCATCGTACATGCGTATCCTCATTGCTCTGCCAGTGTGTTCCAAGCTGCATCGGTCAGCATACAGCTGAAATTGCACGACTCCGACAACGAATCTGTACGTTGGTATCTATCGTCCATCTCAAACAGCTTCGCTGACCATGTCCACGAAACGCAGGATGGGGAGAGCTCGGGTGCGACACCCGCGCTGGAGCTCAAACGGACGAGCACCGGCATCATCTCCCACCGCCGCCCCACCACGGGCACCCCCGCCCTCTCCGGAACGACTACGCCCTCAGACTCCCTGGCAAGTGCGAGTGGGAGCAGCACCCCGCGATTGAACGTCATGGCGGCCGCGAAACAGCAGGCCGCGCGGACACTGCTCTACTCGATGTTCTACCGTGGCCCGGTTCTTGCTACGGAGGATGAGAAGACGTCCGGTGAGGAGAGTGCGAATGGGGCTGGGCCGTCTGCTTCGTCGTCGGCGTCGTTCTCGGACGGAGAAAGCGACAAGGATCACGAGGGAGAGGAGACAGAAAGAAAGAAGGGCAAGAAGCGGAAAGCGGGAAAGAAGGACGGAGATGCCGATGCGGACAAGCGGGAGAGGAAGCGGCGGAAGAGAGAGGCGAAGGAGAAGAAAGAGCGGAGGAGCAGCAAGACGAAGGGCAAAGAGCGGGCGACTGAGGACTCAGACGATTCAGACGAGGAGGGTGCAGATGAGCTGCAGGACTCGAAGGCCGCGAAGGCGGCAAGAAAAGCGGAAAAGGCGGAGAGGAAGAGGCGGAGAGAGGAGAAGCGGGCTCGTAAGGATGAGAAGCGGAAACGGCGGGCTGAGCGGGAGGCGCGGGCACAGGAGGAGGACCCCGACGGAGGAGAGGACAAGGACGGCCCCGGGAACGAGAACGAGGACACGCCCGTTGTGAGTGCGCCAGCTCTCGAATCTCTGGAGCCGAAGAAATCGAAGAAGTCCAAACGGACATCGGAGTCGTCTCACTCACGGAGAGCCAAGAAAAAGGCGAAGAAGTCGTGATAAGTACATTTCGCTGTGGAACACACTGCATATCCGACTTCCTGTGGATAGACTCATAATCGGCATGCACGCGTATGTCTGGATCCTACACAACGCTATCGTACAACATGGGGAGAAGCCACCCATCACTTCGTGCCTCTTCGTGCTCCTTTGCACACTCACTCGAACGTCACCTTGTTCTAACCGCACGGTTGGCTGTCAATACCTGCAAGTCGAGCATTTATGCGGATGCCGCACCTTATAGAACGCGACGTATCCCTTGATATTGTTCGCCTTTTCCTTGGTCTCCGGGTAGTACCTATGGACACAGTGACACAATGGTGAGTTGCGTTGAACAGGTAATCGTTTGGAGCGCATACCAGGCGACGTCGTTGACTTCGGTCTTGCCGCCAATCGTGGCGTTGTAGTATGAAGCAACCCTACATAGTGCAATGTCTCTCAGTTCGCGCAGGTACAACAGTTCCTCCCAAAGGTATCTACCCTTTCCATGGGCAAGTAGTGCTGCATCGGATATCGATCAGCTCCAGCTCCTGCGTGCTGAGCGGTCCTCACTCACTGGGTGGACGAGTCGGACAGGGCGTCCTTGTTCACGGCCTCGGGAGGGAAGTAGTGGTTCCCCTCTACGACGACGGTCTTGTCGGACTCGGCGAGGACGGTGCCGTTCAAAGTGACTTAACCATTGCGACTGTGATGTGGTGGGGATGGGAAATATTGTGAGGGAAGGGTTGGACAGAAGCTACTTATATGTATGCTCACGTTAGACCTGCATTAGAGTTCCCCATGGGGTTCTCCGCGAGCGATAAATACATCTGAGTAAGCCTTGCTCACAGGCTTAGCAAGCCCTAGCTACGGCCACTGTGCAATGCAGACAGCGACTTCAGATGCATATGCCGGCATAGAGATTGGCATGGCGGGAGACGCGTGCATAGCGGTGAGGTCAGAATTGTGGAATTGGGCGCCTGCGGGAGGAACCGGGGCCTGGGTCCTGTGCGTTTGCTGAAGCGTTCCCCACAAGTCAGTCGAATACAGATATCTCCAACTTGCTTTCTCTCCGCCGCCGACCACATCACGCAGTAGTGTCTCTTCTCCGCTCTCGCCGCGTTGTTTGCGGCCTCATCCTCGAGGGATGCCTTCGCGCAGCGCAAACAGCATGATCGGTGAGCTTTATGACCCCACACGACCAAGAAATCAATTCTCATCATCCCCACCTCCTCGTCATGCCTCGCTTCGTCCTCGGCCTTCAGCTGGCGCGGGAGGCGGCCTCGTCGCCAGCGTCGCGACCTGCCCGCTGGACGTTATCAAGACAAAGCTTCAGGCCCAGCGTGCCGTCCACGGACACAAGTCCTACGAGGGTGTGGTCGGTGAGGGGTTTAACGCTCGCCTGCAACGGCGCGCCTCTCTCCTTGTGTAGAACCCGGGCTCAACGTACGTCCTGCTCCCCTCTCGTCCCCCAGGGACTTTCAAAACCATCCTCAAGCACGACGGCATCCGTGGCCTCTATCGCGGGCTCGGCCCCACCATCCTTGGATATCTACCCACCTGGGCCATCTACTTCGCGGTGTACGACGGCATCAAGAGGCATTTCGGGGAGAAGCCCGTGAGCGAGATCGAGGGCGTCCGACACGTCTATCCCGCAGCGCAGGTCAAGGGCTACCAGCCGCTCGCACGAGAGCATCCATGGACATTGCATATATTATCTGCTATGACGGCGGGCGCAACAAGCACTATCTGTACTAATCCTCTATGGGTCATCAAGACGCGTTTCATGGTACGTTGTTCCCGTCATGCTCTTCCTGGTCCTCCAGTGCGAATTGCCGCGCGTTGCAGACACAACCACGAGAAGAACTGCGATACAAACATACTCTAGACGCGGCCTTGACTATCTATCGGACGGAAGGCTACAGCGCCTTCTTCCGTGGCCTACTCCCCAGTCTACTGGGGATCACGCACGTCGCAGTGCAATTTCCACTATATGAACACCTCAAACAGCTATCCGGTGAGTGCCAGTTCTTCTTGCGCACCCCCAATTCTCCGTGTTCCATGCTCTCCTGCGCCACCGCCGCCACGCCTTGTTGTCCCCTATCGTTCCGCATGGTACTCATCACCAAGTGCAGCTCGCGGACAGTCGGAACCCTTGTCCTGGGAGCAGATCCTCGCATGTTCTGCAGTAGCCAAGATGACCGCGTCAATCGTGACGTACCCGCACGAGGTCGTGCGCACGCGGCTACAGACGGAGAAGCGGCCTTTGTCGATGAGCGGGCTGGACGGGAGCGACTCCGGGCGGCGTCCACACGGCGGGATCATACGGACGACGAAACATATCATCTCGCACGAGGGCTGGCGCGCACTCTACCGCGGGCTGTCCGTGAACCTCGTCAGGACCGTGCCGAACAGCGCGGTGACGATGCTGACGTGAGTCTCTCTTTGTTCTTTTCTTTGCGTATGTCACTTCACGCACGCTTCACCCGCTTTTCTCTTTCAATTGCGTCTCGTTCGTTTCTGCCGCCCTCCGTCTGTTCTCGGATCGCTGTGGACGGAGCGGAGTTTTTTTTTTCTGCGTCTCATCGTCGTTTTGTCTTGGGGGCGGAGTGAACCGGGCTGACTCATTTACGTGTGCTTCGCGTTGTTCGGACACAGATACGAGATGCTCGTGCGCTACCTCAACCAGCGATCCGGCTTTTCATGACACGACCCGAGCTCGGAGGCTGAGGCTTAGGCCTGAGGCTCGGCGGGCAGCACGCGGCCAGGACGGACGCTTCTGTTTGCCTACATGGACATTACTGGCGTCACGACCACGCTACCTACCTATAGAAGGACGAGAGAGAGAGAGTTCAGAGTCCAGACTCAGAGGGGCGGAAGGGAGGGAGATGGCGCGTGCGCGGCTGGGGGAGAGCCAATGCTGTATCATATACCACACGTTCCTTTCGTAATTGCTCGTGTACTGAGTATGCGCTCGTCCCGCCTCGCCGGGAGAGAGCTTGTAGGTGCTGTAATACCGCATGCCTTTTCTATTCCGTTTGTGCGTCCGAATGTTGGGCTATCGCAGAAGGCTACCGGCCGGGACCTCTTAAATCGCCGGGATGGTGCTGACGTCCGGATCTGCCTGGCATGCGAATAGCAATGTCTGCGTTCGAACGCAGACCCATAGATTACTTCCCCAAAGTCTACTAGTGGTACATACTACAGCTGGGCGGATGGAGTAGGGCGCTAGTTACGTTCGTGGTCATACCAAGTACTTGACAATGAGCGCACTGCGATGCTTCGAGAGAATAAAGAACTGAGAGGGTAATGCAAGTGGTGGTGCGAGGGGTTGCGAGTGGGCTACAGGGATATCGCGGATGGCGAGACGAAACAAAGGAGGGAATCGAGGATACTGTGTATTGTGTGGAGAAATGGGGGTAACAGACCAATACCAGACAGGCATGGGTACGCAGAACTGGGGAACTGGAACACCGCGAGCCGATGTAGCGAGTGCGAGGCAGAAAGGGGAGGGAAGGATCCATGAGTCAGACAGTCCGACACCCGAGGCTCCAACGGCTGCCCAGACTTGAAAAGCAACGTAAGAACGCCCGAGCCTACATACAGCGGCCGAACGGTCGATGGTAGAACTACATATATGCAGGAAGAGACATACGGTAGAATACACGGTACACGGGTACACAGGACAGCTTGTCACCAGGACGCGTTGCTGCAGACACAGGCTCCGGCTCACATGCGAGTGCTTCTCCATGCGCTTTGCATCGCGATGCGTCGCGCCTGTAAATCGAGGTAGCACTGGTCAGCGGTGGGTTTCTGTGGGCAACGTGGCCTGCGCACCTGATCGAGAGTAATGGAATCCTCTCGGAGCTCGACCCGCTGCTTGCCGTTGTCCTCATCCTCGTCATCGTCATCGTCGAACGTCGCCGTCCGCCCGTTACTCCGCACAGCGCCAAACGCTGCCTTCCCGCCTGCTAGCGAGAACGGCGTGGACTGCACGGCTGTCCCGAACACACTCGCTGTTGGGGCTGCGCCGAATGCCTTGAAGTCTGTGACGACCTTCCGCGGTGGCGACGACGGCGTAGGCTTGGTTGGAGATGCCGGCTTCTCCGCGGGGCGGGCTGGGAGATAAGGCGAACTGTAGTAGGAGCTTCGTGAAGAGGACATCCTCGCATGGAGGTACTTGTCGGTGAATCGGGTGCCAGGTACCTGTGACGTGAAGGGTCAATGATCACGCCGCACCGTGTTCTCTGAGAAGTAATAGTCGTACCCTCTTCAGATGTGGCCGTGCTTCTGCGAGGTTACTGGCCTGCATGTACACGTTGACGTTGTGCTTCGCTTCTTCGGAATCCCGATAGATGCTCTCGATGACAACCTTCTTCGTGCTCTCGTTTCGGAGGAGGAGCCGCTCGTGTAGCTCGCGTGCAACATCATCCACGCTCTCGTTGTTTCCCAGTATCCGTTGGGACACCGCCTGACCAACCTCGCGCACAAGACGCTCCATATCGAGGTTCTCCAGGACGCTGCCCACGATGGCGTGCGTCAGAAGGTCTGCGGTTGTTAGCGGTAGCATAAGACCAGACGTGATGTTGGTCAACGCTTGGTAGAAGTCGGTCGCATACTGCAGGAGCCGTCAGCCTACGTCGGGACGGATCTTACAAAGACAACTTACGGAGTAGCCGCTCAGTGCAGGCTCGCAGGCAACAAAGAACTATCTCGTGTGAGCGGACGATGTGCAACCACAAGACCGAAACAACGCACCAGAGTGATACCCTTGCTCGCCATAAGCCGTGCGACTTGCAGAGGATCATTCCCATCAGGAGATCCCTCATCGAATCCTACATACCTCAGTTAAGGTCCGCGTACCAGTGGATGCAAGCAGGCGTATGTTTACCATCTCCATACTCCCCGATACCATGCGGAGGTGCATCCGCGATGAGAACGATCATCTTGCTCGCGTTCGGTCTCCAGTCCATGTTCAGCGCCTCGGCGAGTGCAGCAGTGACGGCCTCGGGGCCGTCCCCGCCGCCCGAGGCGTACAGGCTCGAGAGGTTCTTGTGCACGTACGAGATGTCCGAGGAGAAGCCAAAGTTCTTGGTCACGTACGTGTGGTCCTGCGGCGGGTGGTCGCGGTACGCGACGAGGCCGATGCGCAGGTCCTCGCGCGTCTGCAGCTTCCCCGACTCGTAGATGTGGTTGCAGATCTCCTCAATGTTCTTCGTCGCGGACGCGATGTAGCTGCCCTGGCTGCCCGTGCAGTCCTGCACGAAGACGAGGTCACTGCGGACGGTGTTAGTCGTGAGCTACAGCACCCGATCCGGGTGATGCATGCCCCCTCCACGAAGCTCGATGTGAAGGAGCCGTGTACGTACAGCATCTTCCGCCCATCGTCCAGTACCTGAGGAGGGACCTGAGGAGCTTGCTGGGGCTCGAATGCAGGCTGCAGGTCGGGTTGGGGCGCGAAGGCGGGTGCACCGCCGGACATGTCCATGTCTTCATCCATAGTTCGTAATCGTCGTGAAAGGGGTTGCGTTCAGTTGTCCAATATGTATATCGTGCAAGATGCGGCGCGTGCGGTCGTACTAGTTGCAAGAAACAAGGTGTGGTCAGGCAGTAGATGGTGGGCTGAGGAAAGAAGTGTATTGGCGAGGAGGACTATCGTAGCCCTGTGTTGGTTGTTGACGCCACGCCCTCGCCGTGCTCGATTATCGGATCTAGCCGATTGTCACTGTCACCACTTCCTGCTTGTCCGCACCCTCACGCAGTGGAATTTCGCAAGGAAGTAGTCGAAAGCTGACATGCATAAGGCGTGCAGCATGTAGCGCAAGCAGCAGAGCGAGTCTCTACCAAATAGTACCAACGTGGTCACGAGCTACAGCTCTCGCCTCCCACCCCCAATAATCCATGCAAGCCACTGTCCGACGCTCCAGCTGCTCTGTGGTCCGCCTGGCCGAGCAAATGTCCGGTACACGAAATACAGCCCTGCCGAGAGCCCGCCAACCATGGAAGCAATCTTGATGTACGTCCTCAGCCGTGCGGTTGCCGTCAATGCACGATCCGCGCCACCAGGTATGGCCGTATTCCTGTCGGGCGCGGCGTCAGCAAAACAATGGGCACAGCAGCGCAGCAGGCCATGCGTGATCGGCTAGCCAACTGGCAGGCACTCACGGGTTCATCGCGACTCTGCAGATGGCGTGGAACACGTCCGCTGTCTGCCCTGACTTGACGCTGACCGCGATGGGCACTTGCAGCGACAACCGTCGGCAGTACACATCAGGCTGCACCTCGTGTCTCTGGACGCCGGGCCACGTTGTCAGTGTTTTCTGACGGGCTGGCAGGCGAGGATGCGAACGCACCTGCAACGCGAGGTCGAGGTCCGACTTGGTCGCGACGAAGAGCGTCGGTATGTGGTCGAGACTGTATTGTTGCTGTTTGGAGCGGGAATGATCAGACCACAACGCTGCTCAACGCGAGGGAGACGGACACACGTACCCGCAGGTTGCTGATGTACGAGAACGAGTTCGTGTCGCTCGAGTCGTGCACGTACACGATGACGTCCGCGAGGTCCGTCTTCTTGGGATTTCGCAACGTCTCAGCCTCGTACTTCGATCCGAATTCTTGCAGCTAGAATCGCTCTCGGTGAATTGTTGAGACGATCGGGATCGACAAAGCACTCACCACGAGGTATTTTTCCGACCCGTCTATATCCACCGAGTTAACGACGCTGTTCATCTTCTTGGTGGGCTCATATGTGGGACTGAAGGGCTTGCCGGCGAATGCACGCAGTAATGACGTCTTCCCTGACCCTGCAGCACCGCAGACGTAGCATAGAAAGACGTTGCGCGCAGACTTGCCCTTCCGCCGATCGACTTTTCTTGGTCGTGTCACCTGGAGGGCTTCCGTCCGCGGCTCGGTGGGATATCCAAGATATGCGAGGTATGCCAGCGTCGTCTTGTGATCGAGGAGTGTAGTCATACTGTACGGAAGCTGTCAAACACCTCATGCATGCGAATAAAGATTGGATTAACCTCCACTGTGCCAGCCAGCCCTGCAGTGTGACAGCACCAGTGTCGTCGGCCACCGTTGTGTCTGGGAACTTCTGGCCTGCCCAAGGGTTCCCTGGCGAGGTGCTAAACAGCTCTGCCAGCTCCTCCTTGTTGAGAGCGCCATCCTGATCCTTGTCGTAATTCTCGAAGACGACGGTCAGGAACTGGTACCCCAGTGGACTCAGCTCAACCGAGCAATCGTGGGGCACTTCGAACCTGCGGAAGGTCAGCGCGTGGTCTGTCGGGGAAGCGACAACCATACTTCGGATACAAGAAGCTTTCTGTTAGCCGCAGATCCTCTCCGTATCCAAACTTCCGCAGAACCGTCCATGTTGTCTCCAGCCGTCCTCGTTGTATGAAGATGGTGTGGAGGTACAGGAAGCCGGCCTCAGTCAGGCCGTTGTCGCGCACGCCACCTTCCGAGTGCTGCCGGACCATGTCTTTGATGCCCTCGAGCTCCTGAGCCTGTAGCGGAGCGTCGAAGCATTTCCGCTATTGGGACCGGGGAGACTGTCATGTCACTATCGCTCTCCACGACCCCGACCTCGGCGACGCACCTGAAACTCATTGAGCTCCGCCGCGTCCAAGATGCCATCCTTGTTGGTGTCGCAAAGCTTGAATATTCGCCGAAGTGCCGTGACACAGTCTTTCTTCAGGACCTGGTTGCCCATATCGCGTTAGCCAAGCTGTGAAAACGCCCCGAAGGTGGACGTACTGACGTGATCGCGGCTGTCGTACAAGGCGCAGTCGGGTGCAGAACGGCCTTCTGGGCAAAGTAGAAGACCTCCGACACGTTCAATGGTAGCTTGGCCGAGCATTCCACGCATGTTTCGACTTCCTAGCGGCCGTGTCAGCCGAACGCTAGCAGGCGAGTGCGTCGCATGGAGGCGTACCTTGAATTCGTTCATGATGGGTACAATCTCGTCCTCGAGAGCCTCGTTCGTCACCTCCCCTCCTCGGAGGTCAATCTTGTTGCCGACCAGTATGACAGGCACCTGCGAGGATACGTCAGAGATGGACATGTCAAGCAACATTTGTCTGAGGCATACTTACATTGACACCAAGTTGTCGGAAGTAGGGAAGCCAGTAGGTAGGTATTCGGTCAAAGGAGTTGGGGTTGTCTATAGAATAAACGACACAGATGACATGCGCCTTGCGAATCTCACTCTCGAGATGTTGCCGGTCGTTGGGTCCGCCTGTTGGACTGGCGTGTGAACAACTCGTGATCGCGTCTCTGCAGCAAGGACCGCGAGACAAGTCGGTAGGCATTCTCGACGCCGCGGGTCAAAGAAGAGCCTGCTCTGGCATCTTGGCAACCGCCTGGAAGATGATAGCGAGCATGTTAACGCGGCGAGAGAACCCGACGGCTCGTATTGACCGGAACATCAACCAGTCTTGGTGGTCAAGATGGGCGTGCGTTGCCCGCATGTTCACCAGAACCGATTGACCAGGGAGACATGCGCCCGATGCACGTATAGCAGGTCTCGGGTCACCGACACCCGAAGTCTACGGCGGCCAAGACGCACGGGCGGAGCGGGTAGTATGTTCGACGGCACATCGCCCGCTGCAGTAGAGGGATTGAACAGAAGAAGCAAGACACGCACTGCCAGAATCCACAATGTATGTCGTTACATTCTCCGGGGTAACCTCTGGCGGAATAGTGACTTCTGGGACGACGTGTTGGACCTGTGCAGCCGAAAGATTGGGCACGGCATAGAGTTGCAGGCGGGCGCCCTCTGCACGTCAATGTGGGTCGTGTACGCGTCAAGGACAGAAACGTACGCGCGGGACGAAAGACTCCTTGATGAGCGAGGTGACTATGGTACTCTTCCCGACGCCGTCTGCGCGCAAGTAGCAGTAGCTCAGTACCATGCGACACGTCTGTTACGCAGAAAGACGCACCGTCGCCGACGAGCAGTATGCGGACATCTCTGCGCATGGCCCACGTCGGGAACACCAAGGGATATCACTGGAATATATGCAGAGTGCGGAGGGAGAGCAGGCAAGAGGTCTTGTGTCCGAGTGTGAGGGAACGCTGAGCCTGTAGCCGGGGCGCGCACGCGTTGCCGCCACCGCGTCTGCAGGCGCCTGCCTGTTGTGGCGGCACAGCGGCACGACCCCGGGTGCGACATACTCTTCCATCTCACCCTGAGACCCTCCGACCATTCTCCCCGTTGGATGTCCGGCTAGGTACCTGTGCTTGCCTGAAGATCGGAGCACACTACGGGACTCAAATTTGCGCAAAACTGGCTGAGCGTCACGGG
The DNA here is from genome assembly GCA_022592435.1 of Cerioporus squamosus. Taxonomy (NCBI): domain Eukaryota; kingdom Fungi; phylum Basidiomycota; class Agaricomycetes; order Polyporales; family Polyporaceae; genus Cerioporus; species Cerioporus squamosus. Next base: position 26,401 of record JABYQS010000036.1, read on the forward strand.
AGACTTCCTCCGAACACTCGACTATATAATACCACGCGGCCAGGCCCTGGTAGGACGCCTATACATCTCTGGGCATCTCTGCTACACCGTGGATCCATCGTCCAGACATCGCGCCGCTGCGGATCTCGAGAACAGCGCACATATTGTATTTACTATGGAAGCGCACCCTCTCCCCAGCGATATCTGGATCACCGTCCTGCGGTACCTGTCTGTAGCAGATCTGGCCCATTTGTCTCAGACTTCGCGATATTTTCATGCATTGGTGCGTGCTCAATGCGTTGGTCCATCAGGCTCAAGCTGACGCACGAACGCTGCGTAGGTACAAGAGTATGGATGGAAGACATACATGGCGACACATCCGCGCTACACATGGAGCCTATCGAAGTCGTTGCAGCGATGGAGCGCGTTCGATCAAGTTCGGTGAGTTTTTATCCGCGCATCAGTAAGAGGAGAACATTCCCCTAGCACTTCTCGACAACACGAGGATGCTCTATGGCTGCATGGCGCTGAGTTCGGGTCAAGTTACCCTTGCTCAATGTGAATATCGATACCGTTCCGCTGCTATCGTGCGAGGCGATATTCCGGCAGCATGCGCCTAACAGTCGATATTTACCTGTGCAAAAACGCTCTTATGCCACGTCCATAATTGGCGACAACATGCCTGAGCATCAGACTGACTCTACTGTATGCATGATCTGACGTCATGGACCACCTGCAGATACCACATAACCACCGACCGCAATTGGACGCTTCCAAGCTTTGTTGCACGGCCGTTAGCGTCCAAATGGAACGGCAAGCTACAACCGCACCTCGCCATTAATCACTCGCGCCTGTTCGTAGCAGCCGCCAGTCACATCTATTCATACACCTTCGGACGCTCCGAGGCCCCGGGAGTCGCCCCCCGCATCCAGTTCGAGTGCGCGTACATGGTCAACAAGGTCATGCAAGCCTCCCGCGATATCACGAGCATAGAGTGTGTCCCCGACGGGGGATTCGACCGCACCGTCTATGTCGGATACGCGGACGGCTCGCTTGAGCGTGTTGTCCTGCCCGCGTGTAAGCCTGGGACGCAGGGACCGATACACCCGGAGGCCTCTCACCGGGACAGGCGACCGTACCACGGCGCAGAGGCTGTCGAGAGCATCTCGTCCAACGGCGATCATGTCCTATCGCTGTCTTCCAATGGTACCGCCGCCTTCTTCTCGAACTCCCTGTCGACTCCCGCGCAATTCATCGAGCTCCGGGTCCGGAGCTGGGCTGCACACCTCACGGACCGACATGCGGTTCTCGGCGCATCCTCCCTGACGCCCTTGGCCGTACACTCCCTACACGAATCACGGTTGTCGAATACGCCCTCACACATCCTCACAAGCTCGACACACGACGATCATCCACGAGCCTCAGCCGTATACGGATCTGCAGCCCACCACCATCAGCCCCCTGGGGCGCATCTGAGCACATCGTTATTTCCGGCTGGTATGATGGCATGGTGAACGTACACGATCTGCGTTCTTCACGTCGTGCGCACCGAATCCCCGGTGTCACTTCTCATCCCGCTGGCGGTGCGCTCTATCCCGTGATGAGCATGTGCGACCCGTGGTTATTCGAGCCTGTCTACGACATCTCAGCCGGGGGCGGCTCCGGATGCCACATAGCCGCGGGGATGGGCCGTCATAGCGTCGTCGCGTTCTGGGACGTGCGCGCAGCCACGAAGGGGTGGAGCGTACATGCGCCGGGGAACGACTCGTCACCGGTCTACTCGGTGGTGATGGAGAGCTCGAGGTTGTTTGGGGCCACCCAGTCGAGGCCGTTCGTGCTGGACTTTGGGCCGGGTGCGAGGGAGGACACGTATCCGCCTTTGACACGGCCAATGAGGGAAGATGGGTTGAAGAGGCGAGACAGCAGTGGTATTGGATACTACGTGACGCGGTATGGACATTCCCGGTCGCAGTAACTAGAAGAAACCGGATGTACCTTGTAAATATATGTACCGTGTAGATTGTGTCCTTATGTTACAGTAGAGTAGTTCATGATGTACCCGCAGTCTATCTCCGCAAACCGACTGCCGAGACTGTTCGTGAACGGTTCGCTTTACGTGCATGCTCCCTTTTCGTGTAGAGACTCGATTTGCGAGGAGTCGAGTCGTTTGGTAGAGGGATTCCCATATACGGCAATGGTGTCAGGTCCTATATTCGCGACCACCTGGCACTCAGGAACACCCTCGAGTCTCCGGTCTCCTCCCCGCACTCTCCTTGATCTCCCTCCCCTCCCCTCTGCTCGTCATGTCTTCACGAACAAAGGACGTCTACTTGGTCATCGGTGGCAGCGGCTTCCTTGGCAGACACGTCGTCGAGGCTCTCGTCGCGCGCGGTGATGCCGTGTCTGTCTTCGACATCGTGCAGCGGTACCACGACGTGCCGTTCTACATGGGCGACATCAGCGAGGAGGAACAGGTTGCTGACGCTCTGCGGAAGGTGTGCCCATAGTGTTTGTCGTCTAGAACTTCCCGTTGACGCGATGCAGAGCGGCGCGACATGCATCATCCACACTGCGTCCCCTCTCCACGGTATGGATGACCCCGCGCTGTACTGGAAGGTGAACGTGGACGGTACCCAGGCCGTAATTAACGCCGCTGTTGCCACCGGCGTGCCCAAACTGGTCTACACAAGCTCTGCCGGGGTGGTCTTCAACGGCAACAACCTCATTGACGTCGACGAACGCATTCCCCAACCGGAGAAGGCCATGGACCCGTACAACGAGTCCAAAGCCAAGGCCGAGGAGATTGTACTTGCAGCAAATGGCAAGGGCGGACTGTACACGGTCGCCTTGCGGCCAGCAGGGATTTTTGGGTGAGTACCCTTGTTGGCTCCCAAGACACGCACACGTCTCAAACTACGAATGATTTCTCTCTCAAAGGCCGGGCGACCGGCAGTTGATCGCGGGTCTCCTCCAGACCTGGCAGCGGGGCCAGAGCCACTTCCAGATCGGCGACAACACGAATCTCTTCGATTGGACGTACGTCGGCAACTGCGCGTACGCGCACCTTCTCGCTGCGGACAAGCTCGGCCCGCCCAACCCCGCGGAGATCGCGCGCCTCAAGGAGGAGCTGCAGGTCGCCCTCCCATCTATCGAGTGCACGACGCAGCGGCACCGCGTGCCCACATCGGTCGCCCGTCCTCTCGGCCCGTGCGTCGCGCCCCCGCCGAACGCGGAGAAGATCCTCGCGAATTGGGAGGACCCGCACTACGTCCCGCCCGTCGCGCGGCCGGCCATCCGGGGCAAGTTCGACCAGTTTTCGGAGGCCGCGCTTGCGAGGGAGGACGACGCGCAGCTGCAGGTCGCAGGCCAGGTGTTCTTCGTCACGAACGGGGAGCCGACGGGGTTCTGGGACATCCCGAGGATCGTGTATCGCTTCTTCGACGAGCACTTTGACAAGCCCAATACGAGGAGGCGGATCATCCTGCCTAGGGAGGTCGGGTTGTTGCTCGCGAGCGCGGCCGAGTGGTGGTCGTGGCTCATGGGCAAGGAGCCGGGCTTCACGCGCTTCCGGGTCACGTTCAGCTGTGCGTGGCGTTGTTTCAACATCGAGAAGACGCGGCGGGTGTTGGGGTATGAGCCCCAAGTCGGGCTCGAGGAAGGTCTGAAGAGGACGTTGGAGGTTCGTCATCCACTCTGTTGGAGATGCCTATATCGGATGCTCACGCGCGTTTGGCAGTGGTGGGCAGCTGAACAGCAGAAGGCCGGAAAGTCGTAAAAAGCACTCATGCTGCTATGTCGGCCATGCTGATCCCGACGAGTACCTTATGATGGTTCCCTTTGGTTATACCCGTACACGCATACGGACGATGCTGTCCGCTCTATCTCACTTCAGATAATACACGACACGCGTAGGTGTGGACATTTTTAGGATACGAACCTCTATCGCGATATCGGACACCAACAGCCACGACGGTGATGACGACGCAGATGCCGATACTACGCCTATCCAGTGTCCCCTCGCAATGCCAAAGTATCACTTTATGAAGTCAGCGCTGGCACGCTGCTCCGAGGATAACAGCAATGTGCGCACATGAGAAACTGGGCTGGACAAGGTGCCCAGGACGCCAACAAGATGCCTATCAAGACCATGCAAAGCTCGGACGGACGGTACTCACAGCGCCGCTGCTCGCGCAGGTCGACCGCTGCCACGTTCGTCCCAGAGAACCTGGGAGCCCTCGAAGTAGTGTTTAGGAAGCACATACTTACCTATGTGAGCATGACAGATTGCACAGTAGGTTGATTAGTTTCTTTCTCTAGATTGGATGGAGGACGCGGTCTCGCAGCACGGTCGTGCTGGAAACGGTTGCCGTTCAACCTATTTTACACAGCTGCCTTGGGCCCATGAGCACACAGTTGCTCTCGACCTAGTTCGCTCGTCCCCATTATCGATGACAGCCCACCATCCTCTAGGTTCATCGCAAACAACTCTCGCCTGAACTTGAAGGTGACTAGTAGACTGTCTTCCATCCTCCGAAGCTCACGCGGCCCCAACTCCGCAGGACATGCGTCTCCTCGATACGCGTACCGGCGACTTCATTTGGGTCAACGACCTGACGATCCTCCGATTCGCCGTCATCTCACACGTGTGGTCAGCTGACGGAGAGCAGTCGTACCAGGACCTCCTCAGAATTCAGGATGATGCACGCACTGAGCGAGCGCTGAATCCCGAACTGCCCGTGGACATCGTCCTCCAAAGGGCGTCCCCGAAGATCCGCGAATCCTGCGCGTACGCCCTCTCGGACGGCTTTGACTTTCTCTGGATCGACTCCTGTTGCATCGACAAGACGAGCAGCGCCGAACTCTCGGAGGCCATCAACTCTTATGCACTCGTGGTACAGTCTCGACTGTCTGCTACGCATTCCTTGCCGACGTCGACCCGGATGAAGACCCTCGTCTTCCCCACTCCACCTTTCGCAGCAGTCGTTGGCACACCCGGGGATGGACCCTGCAGGAACTCATTGCCCCGCGGATCGTCGTATTTGTCTCCGCGATATGGAGCTATCTCGGGACCAAGGGCGGGCTGGCCGACGTGCTCGAGGAGGTGACCGGAATCGACCGAGGAGTGCTCACTCATACGACCTCTCTCACCTCCATCACCGTTGCGCGTCGCATGTCCTGGGCAGCGAGACGCGTCACGACGCGCAAGGAGGATGAAGCGTATTCGCTTATGGGTGTCTTCGGTGTCAACATGCCCGCGATCTACGGAGAGGGCGCACTGGCGTTTGGTCGGCTCCAGGAGGAGATCCTCAAGCAGGTTCCGGATCAAACCATCTTCGGCCACAGCTCCTTGGATGCGGACGAGCACGACGAATCGAGAAGCTCCCTGCTTTGCATCTCCTTCGGCATTCGCGTACTCTGCCGGCGTCACAGCCATCTCCCGTGAGGAACACCTACGTCGAGTCCATACCGCCACCCCACCAACCTGGTACATCCCCACCTCCTGCGGCCTACGCACTATCTCCCCTCTCCTCTCAATAGGCGCCGCTTACTCTCTCGCCGTTCTCTCCTGCGTGGACGAACATGACCGGCTCCTCGCACTTGTGCTCAAGAAGTGCGCTGAGGACGTCCATTCGGTCGGTACCGTGGGATGGAACGCGGTCCGCGCCAGGCACCGTTCCATGCTGCGTTCGCCATCATGGAACCCGCTCTTGAACATCCACCCCGAGCGCCCCTCACTTGGAGAGGAGCAGTACACTCGTGTCGTCCGTTTGCAGCGATATCCGAGCCGCGGCATCGTCCTTTCCGATGTGGTAGTTGTCCACCGTCCATTCCTTCCTCCGACGGAAACGCCCACCGCATGGGACAGCTCTGGGACAGTCAACGTTGGGATGAGCGACACCTCTTTCGTGCGCCATGGTTTGCGCTTCTCAGTGTCCTCACTGGTTGAAGACTTCTTGACGGTCATGATTTACTTTCAGTTGTGTGTTCCTATTGCTAGTGATAGGCGTGGTACTGCTTGTGGCTTTTGTCACCACCATTGGTTACGGTGTGTGAGTATCACCCAGGCTACGGTGGTTCCAATTCCGCCTGTTGCCTCTCCAGAATTCAGCGAGACTCGTGGGTCTTGCTGTTTCTCTATGTCATCAGTCACGGGCCGTGCATCATCTACGAGACATGTTTCTGTATATCATAATAGCTTCTCCGGACATAGTATCGGGAACGTCGGGGCCCGCGGGACAGGCACGATATATCCTGATTGACCACAATGCCATTCTACTTGACGTACAAGGTCCACATGCATATGAGGCTGACCAATAACAACCAAAGTGCTGCTCAGCCTGGCGGTCCATATCAAAATGGCCAACAATGACCAGCCCCTCCCTGGGCAAGACGATGGTACTCGTACAGCGCCGTCCGGCCCTTCCCATCAGGGGCTTCAAGAACACTGTAGATAGCCCAACGCGGCCAGAAGTTGTCGGGAGTAAGGAACGCAATGGTTTTCACCGAGGGCGCAAGCATGCACGCAAGAGCGTTAGCGGCGCTGGCGAGAGTCGTCGTCGCGTAGTGCCTGTGCTGACTGTCCACATAATAGATTGCCCTCATCGGGATCCAGACCCGCTGAGGATAGTCGTTGAGGTGTGCTTGAACGTACAAGGCATGCAACTTCGTCAAGGACGCGCACGCTTTCCCGAGGGTGTTCTGCAAACAAGACATCAGTATTGCGAGTCCTAGAGATTTCAATGGTCGGACATACCAAGTGCCAGTCGGGATCTTGAGGGATATCATACGGACAATGACGATGAACCTCGAGTTCCATTAGGGCGGGGAATGCAGACGATATGTATCGCAGGAGCGCATCCTCCTTATCATCAGCTAGATACTCGATATGAAGACGCGTCAGATGGCTCGCGCTGTTGCTACACCCCTGCACCACTTGCAGCATGACGGAGGACTGCGAAGGGGTCGCGGCGGAACTACGAGGCCACGCCGCATACGACATGCGGCCTTTGTCGAGATAAACATCATATGTCTGTGACGGCCAGCTATGCAAAGAGACACTACGGATAGACGATGGAAGGTGGGCATATATCGCATCGTCGGGACTGGGATGCGAGAGCGTCAGGTGTTCCAAACTAGGCCAGGGGAAGGGAGCCACATGTCCGATGGGCCATGCTACGTGAGGACGAGCGATCTCAAGGTTCAGGGCACGTAAATTAGGCATCTTCGCAAACAGGCATGCGTATGGTGGGGATGGAGGGTCCAGATGCTCGCCTCTCAGGGTGAGGTCCCGAAGATGAGGCCAGTGCGTCTCGCGGATTGTCTCGACTGGGGTGTAGATGCTAGGGAGGCAAAGTGTTTCCAGGGATGGGGCAAGTCCGCGTAGAATCGCCGCGAGAGCCTGCCTTGCGGTATCTGCGGGATAACCAGGAGGGACACCGGCCATGCGGACGTCATATAAGAAGGAGGCCACGGACGCTAGGCCTTCACAGCAACGGTCATGGTGAGAATCTGTGGCAGCGCCATCAGGGCATGGATAAATTTCATGGTTGACCATCTGGAAGTGGCGTAGATGCGGCACGGACAGAATAGCCTTCAAGGCAGCCAGAGAGATATCGTATACACCATCGCGGTCGCCGTGCACGTAGACGGAGTGTAAGTTGGACATATTGCTCAGCTGCTTGTCCAGGAGCCAGGGATCGAAAAGACCGCCTAGTTCGGGGTTTACAGCGTACTGGAACGGGCGGGGCCCGGGAGGAGGATGGATCATATGTCCCATGACAACGTCGCGGAGCTCTGAATGGTACTGAGTGTTCGCGAAGCGCATGTTCCTGTAGATGCCGATGTTCAGCAACCCAGTATGAGCAAGATTTACATTACATACCGCACATGAGGCCATAAGGATGACGGCGGTAGTCCGACTGGAGTGATACGAGCGTCCACACTGACGGAACAAGTGCTGAAAAGAGACGACATGCAGAGGTCGCGCAAATAGCTGCAAGACTGTGACAGAGCGAGTACGTCGCGGTTACACTTCCATAGGTAGGCTCTGCCTTCGATGGAGAGTATACAGACAATGATCGTCAGAATGTCTCCATTCAGCCGAAGCAATCTTGTAGAATTAGTCAGTCCATACGTTCGTCTCAGATATTATGTAACATACGAGCAGATTTCGTTTGTCATGAGAGCCCGAGACTGAGCTTCAACTGGGGAGGAACCCAGCAGCGCAAGTTCATGCTCCCGCGGGATACTACTGATATGGAGGCTTGCCGACATGGATCCGGATCTCCTCCATCCACGATGTGACTCAAGTCTTTGTTCTTCCTCTGTAGTGTGTGTGCCGGAGGGGAGGGTGCTTGCAGAGTGCAGGACGAGCAGGACGAGGAGGAGACCAAGACCGGATCAGGATCGCCGATGGGCTCAAGCTGTCGTGCGATGGAGCAGCGCCTATGTATGTGGCACGCGAGAGGTCCTTTTTTTTTTGCTTTTTGGATCACTGGTACTGTATAGGGCGGTAGCTACGTACAACCTCGTCGGCACGCGGGAGGTCAAACTTGAACTATCATCAATGATCATACTGGGCGTGGCCCTCTGTTTACAGGTCCCAAGGTGTCGGAGAGCTAGTGGTACATGTCATACATCACAATTATACGTCAACAACGAGCAGGCAGACAAGGACAGAGGAGCTCGAATTCAGCACAGGCATATGCGAGCTTCAGACTGCAACCGGGTGCCAATGCGGCCGCTTCCAGCCTTTGGGCCAGAACGTCGCCTTCTCCGGCTCCTTCTCCTCGGTAAGAGTGTTTTCCGAGTCGGCGCGCGACCGTAAGAGCCTGGAGGGCCTCACGTAGTCGCGTTTTCGGGCCGGATACTGCGTCGCCGAGCTTTCATTCGTGTCCACCCGTTTGACTGTGACCATCGCGGATTCCTGCTTAGCATGTTGTCCTTCATAAGCAAGCAATCCCGTCGGCTCAAAGACGTGCTCATGCTGGGTGCTGAGAAGCTGCTTGAGCTTTTCGACGGTCTTGGATAGGGCCGCTACCTGGAAGACCAGGTCATTGAGCTGTTGCTGGAAGGCCAAGGACGTGCGTCAGCTTGATTGATGTCGATGTTCGAATTTACAGGATATGCATACCGCCTGCGATGAGCGAGTCATGGCATCGATGAGCTTGCGGTAGCGCGGCGGCGTCCCGTGGAACAGCGCGCCGCACAGGGTCTCTGCAGCCGTGCGACACCTGGGACCCTGATACAGCCAGGTCACATACAGTCAGCCAGCGCTCATCCTTGCGGAATGTATCATACCTCATGGCGGACGTTTCGGAAAAGGCCGTCGGCGTAGCGGTCGATCTGCAGGTCGATGTTGCGTCCTTGAGACCGCCAGCCGCGCATGAGCTCCTGCATACGGGCTTGGAACGCGAAGAATGTGACGAGGCACGACTGCGCCGTGTCCTCGATCTTGCGTAGCTCGCCGAGTTGGTCACGCGAGCCAGAGGACGGTTGGAGGAAGGACTTGATGGCGTCGTGGATACGCTGCGCCAGGACGTAGAAGAGACACATGATATGCTACGACATTGTTAGAAAGTTGAGTAGGAGACAGTTTAAGAGACAGACTAGTTCAGGTCGACGACTGCCCGCGACCGCAGCGACGTCAGAATCGTTCTTGAGGTGATAGTTCAACTTCTCCAGTCTGCCAGTGATATCCTGCACCTCCTGCTCGCGGTACTTCTCTTGGAGCAGACGAAGCTCGGGAGGAACTTTGGCCTCCGAGAGGTCGTCGACATCTTCGACGTAAAGAAGGTAGCCGAGGGACTCCATGATGTCGTGGATTGTCTGCCAGTTGTCGGGATTGGCGCACCGGACAGACATATGGCTCTGAATGCCATCTTCTATGTCCTTGTCGACCATGCACTCTTCAATACGCCGATAGTACCTGCATAAATATGTTACGGCAGCTCTACTGTGATCCCACGCCACGGAGGCACCTACCAGGCATTGTCATTAGTCCAGCCGCAGGCGCAACTAGATATGTTGCCGCCGTTCAGTCATACAACGATCGAATATATCGGATCCGACTCACAATGCAAACCACTGTGCTGTCGACCATCCCTCCGGGCACACCGCTGAGAACTTGTTCATCTCTGAGGCGGATATGAGGTCGCTGCCGTCCTCGTCAACCATATCGCCGATGGCAGAGTGGTCTACAGGGTGTCGAGGTGAATACTTCGCACGTATCGATGGCATGGTCCACAGCAACTCACAAGTTGCACGGGCAAAGATGTCGACGGTCCATGCATCTTGGTGTGGCATGTGGTAATCGTGCAGATGCTCCCGGAAGCGCGCATCGTAGAACACATGTAGTGCTAGGATGGATCAATGAGGAGCAGAGACTTTGCAACGGTGATGGCTCACCTTCAACAAACACCGAACACTTCACGCTTGACCGCCATCGGTTCTCTGCAGGCGAGGGTGAGCGTTGGTTAGCGGTCACGGTTAAACTACTCACCCTCCCATATCCTTCGCACTTCGTGCCCATCAATAAGCTCGTGGTGGCCTTTGCTCATCTGTAGCTTACATCTTGTACCTGGATGTGGCTCCCTAGGCTGTGAAGTAGGACGTACCTGGCGGGACAGTTGGCCTCGACACGAAGCAATTGCCTCCAGCAGGCTCATCTCGACTTGCTCGACCTTCATGTCGAAATGGCGACTGCAAAGGAAGTAAGGTTGAATGCTTCTTGATATAATACAAAGGAGAGAAGCGACGCGCCTATGGATCTCGAGCAGATCGTTGAAGTCCCGGCGCAGCGTCTCCTTCATCGTTTCGGTGACCTTCTCATGCAACAACGAACCCAGTTTTGCAAGGAGCTCATCATCCTAGAGTATCGTGATAGGTACAGTGCCTGGGATGTCCACATCAACGTACCCACCTGGACAATCTGGTCAGCGCCATGCTCCTCGATGAAGTCGGTCGCCTCGGCATGGTCTACACGTTCGAGTTTCGCTACATGGGCCAAGATTGCCTCCATGCGGTCGGTGCTAGCCTTGACATCGGTCATGGTGGTGCTGAGGCTCTTGAGTTGGCAGTGAGTTCGCCTGGCTATCCGGGCGTTCAGCATGCGTTCCAAGGCGGCTCTATGCTCCTGGAATGCTTCGTGAAGATGCTTCAACTTTTCATGGTGGCGGTGAGCGAGAAGAAGCTTGTCTGTTGGCGGTCGTGGTTAGTAAACCAGGCGATCGGGAGTATTAGATGATTTACACAGCCGCTGCCATTGTCCATGATAAAGACTAGAGCGAGTGTCGTCAGGATGTCCATGCCATAGACAACGCAAGGAGCGGTGACTTACTCCACATAGGCACCTATGGTCGAGATGGTCAGCTTCTATGAGCGTCCATGAAGAATGACTGACCGAAGTCTTTGATGGTCGACACCATCTGCTGAAAGGTTTCCTCCACATTCTTCGTTAGTTCATCTTCTGGTCCCTCAATTTCGCGCAAGACCCTGATACAATTGACAGCGTCAAGCTGTCCTCTGCCATCAGCAGATGATTCATGAGCCGACAAGTCTATCGTACCATATGCTTGTACACGATGACGATGCGGATGTCGTTCTCTGAGTGCAGTTTGTACACCTGGACGAAAGCCTGTTCCCAACAGCGTCATCATATGCAAAGAGCATGCTGCAGAACGTCGACCTACAGCCAAAGCGCCATGTACAATCTGGATAATATATACTCGAGCGTCACCGTCCGTCCCTATGCGCTTGCTGATATGTTGCTCACCTTCGCTATGGGATGGAGCTCGGCAAGATGCTCGACGAACTTGAGGATGTAGTCAACGGTGTGAATGATCTTGTCTGCCACCTTCTCGACTTCACCAAGGGTACGTTTGGCTGCGAGGCCGGACGTGAGCACGGTGAGCAGTATAGCGAGACACTGGCGAGCAATCGCGCACTTACCCGGTATACAGAGCAACTGTTCTGCTATCATCTTGAGGCCGCATTCGGCATCCGCCTGCAACGAATCTGGTGCATCCGAGTGAGCTATAGAGTCCCAAACGGCGTACTGAAGCTTACCCATCCGCTCATTCTTAGGGTACTTGTTGGGTGCCTGCGGACCAGCACCCACGATGGGACTCGGGCTCTCCGTCCGGACGATGGTGGACATATGATCTAGCGACGACGACGAACGGTCAATCCTCTTTAGTACCATATGCGAATTTGCACCTACCAGGCTGTTCAACTCGGGCGAATCGACTACGCAAAGGCGCCTGGGCTTGCATTCTTGGCACAAGGGGGGTAGAGACGCAATCTGGGAATGCGAGGAGGAGTGTCTGGGTAATCCCAGTAAGAGACGACGCCTCTTCATATAACCTATGCCTCGCGACTCCGTCAATTCCAATGATTTGGCCAGGATATCATATGGGGCAGGTCCAGCAGGACGATTGTCGCGAGGCCTATGATTCACAACCTTAACGACCAGCTGAGACTACCACTTGGACCCGCCGAAGTTCGTAGTCCACCGGCCTCACCACGCGTGGTGGCCATCGCGATGGTGTGCCGGAGCTAGCTTGTGCCGAGGGGAGCGTCGCTGTTTCCCCGCACATAACGGAATGTATTCCACGTCAGGTAGGCATAGTTTGCGCGAAATATGAGAGTGACCGTAAGCCCACCTGTATATACTATGATTCGTCCATTACTTCGAGTGGCGTTCATGTGCTGGCGTCTGGTCGCTGGGAGGCTACTTCTGTGGGCAGTGGAGTGAGCCAGACGGGTGAGTGCTTCCGAAAAATACGCGTGGTGGTTCCCTAGAACATTCCTGTAGCTGCTTGCTTGGAAGGTGGACGAGTGTAGGTTCTCTCTGGCAGCTCTCAGTGCCCGCAAACCGGCTGCATGTTGCGCGATAGCATCACCTACCGCTCCAACACGATGACATGCACATTGCACACAGCAAACGTGTTGGCGAAGATGTAAACGATTAACACTGGAGTAACCAGTTTTCAATCTGCTTCGGGACTTTTCACTGACATGCCGCAAGTGCCCTCCGAAGCGTTCCCAGACCGATGGCCACCTTGATAAGTATCAGTGGACCCTCAGCCCTGCACTGATTCGTGGCATCTTCCGACACGCGCTCACCTATCATAAGTATACCGCGGCCGACAAGCAAGCCAACTTCAACTTGAGATCGAGGTACATAGGAAGACGCTGCATGGCAAGACGAACCTTGTGGCTAGATCCACGACTGAGGCGCGCCCCGACTCTTCGGCGCTCTCTCGGAACCTCCCGAGGCCTCCCGTACGAAACATTCGCGGGATCCAGCCACACAACACTGCCGCGGTGCGACCGATTCAAACGATGCATTCTACGCTACATACAAGAAGAATAACGTTAATGCTTGGGAGCGGGGGGATGAGGGTGGGGGTGTAAAAAGGGCACTATACTAACACTTCGGTACTAGTAGCACGAGCGCACAACATACGAACGCCAAAGAGAAGGGAAGAGAAGAGACATGAAGAACAGATGATGGCCAGAAGAAACCATGAACTTGAACTTGAAGGGTCCGTAAGAGTGTAAGTAAAATCATGAACAGTCCGTCGTATCAATGGAGATTTCGCCACATGCTTAAACTTCGTGAGGACGAGCCATCCGAGTCCCGTCTGCCGTGTTGTCTTCCACAATCCACTGCCCACCATACGCACGACGGCCTTCCCGCACGCGACTAACGAGCACACAGTAGGGCAACTGGAAGGCCAGCAAAATTATATAAACACACACCACAAAGGGGGCACAAACGAGCGTGGGACGCCGAGCCACGCTGGACGACGAGTTGGAGCGCGCAGGATTTCCAGTGCGGGACGAGCGGAGGGGGGATAGGAAGAATGGAAGAGGAGGGGATGGAAGAGCGAGGGATGTCGTGGAATGGGATGTGACGGGGGGATAAGGATGCGTACGTAGGAGACGAAGGACATCGAGGTAAGGGATGATTTTGGAGGCGACGAGGGCAAGGGGTATGTTGTGGAGAGAGGGGGAGGCAGGAGGAAGGACACGGAGACGGAGACGGAGGCGGAAACAGAGACGGCCACGGAGACGGACGGGCGACCGAGCGTAAATCCGTCCACGGATGCTTGAGCTCGCTCGCACTGGCGGGAACGGAGCACGCTGCACGGCACGCATCTCCAATCCAGGTCGTGCACCGCATGAAACCTGGGACCCGCCGTCAGTTCTGGGAGTTTGGGGTCTGAATGCCTGGATATCGGGTCGCTCGACAGCTGCTGGTGAGCTGTTACAGTGACACTGCAGTGCGGGACCAGGGTGGGTGGGCACTGGGCCGAATCCCCGAACCCGAGCACGAACTCGGAACGGGCAGCTCGACGTCCGCATGCGGCGAAGCTGTGTGCCTAACCGACGGGGGATCCGAGGGACGAGCGACCGGCGTTGACGTTCGTGCTCGTGTTCGAAACACGGGGACCGAGACAGGGAACAGAGTCACGACACGAGACCGAGGCACCCATGCTATAGCCAGCGCATCCGGGCTGGGGCTGGGAAGCCGGAGTGTACATGTTGAATGGGAGGCTGAGGCTGGGAAGGGGAGTTGGGGATACGCTGGTCCGAGGTCGGAGGCTGGCTGGCGGTGAGCCTGCACAGTGCACAGCCCTCGCGCCGCCGATGGGCGGGGGCCTGCGACACGGGGGTCGGGGGATCCGGGCGGGACAGGGGAAGGCGGCCGCTCGTCTGGCTCTGGTCATATCTCCGAGCGATGAAGCAGCAAGCGAGCCTTGGGCAACGTAGGTTACGGGAGGCCAGGTGTGTCTGGCGAGACAGGGCAGGGATAACGAGCGGACGGCCGACGGACACAGATGGGTGGGCGGGGCACAAAGGGCTTGTGGCGAATTCCAAGAAGACAACGTGTAGTAAGAAAGAGGCAGTAGGCACTAGCGCGTAGTAGGGGTGAACATAGAACCGGAAAGTGTCCATAGCACCAAAGGCGAATGACTTCTCTTTGTCGCTATTAATATCCGTGGTAACATAAGATATAATGACCAACGGCTGAGTGGCTGCAGGAGCGGCGTGGGGGCGGATAGAGTGGCAGGGTGGGTGGGTAAGGTTGCGGGCAGCGGTGGGAAGGCCGTGCCGAAGGGGGAGGAAGGGGAGACTAGGGAGGGGAAGCGCAACGGGGAGCAGGGAAGGGCGGTAGTAAGCTATGCTAACGCGGTATGGCGACGAACGAACATTGGATACAATCTTCCTCAGCAAAACCCTCGAACCAAACGAACAGAATGGCAACGGCAGGACGAACAGCGAAAACGCGAACAACAACAGCAGCGACGACAGTGACGATGACGAAGATAGCGTCAGGCAGACATGAGCGACCAACAACCAGGAAGACAGGAAGACAACAGCAACGACGGAATGGACGCAAGGATGATGTTCCCTGCAAGACAATCCAGCATCACACCAGCAGTCTGACAACCACCAGTGCTAGTGCTGGTGGTCCTGCACCGTCGCCGTGTCGTTCCCATCGTCGCTGCTGAGCGTTTCGACGCGGACGCCTCTCGATGAGCTCACGCTACGTATGTCACGTCCTTCCTCCGCAAGCTCTGCGCTGATGAGTTCCGCGCGGTTGGGTCCCTGACCATGGTCGTCGGGGCTTTCGCCCTCTTCTACCGGTCTGTCCGCAAAGTCGGGTTTGCGGAGAGCCTGCCGGAAGGCGTTCGCCATGATGGCTGCGTCGGCGCCGGAGAACGGACCAGCATCGCTCGTCCGCGAGGTCATTGACGCACCGTCGTGGCCGTCACCACCGATGGACGACGGCCGGTTGCTGTACGCGCCCGCGCCATAGCCAGCGGCCGCACCTACACCCGCTCCAAGCGCGGAGGACCCGATGACGGGCGACTGAGGCCCGCCGCCACGATCAGCGTTGGCCATCATAGGTGTAGAGGAGCCCATAGAGTTCCGGTGGGAGAGGGTTCCGTCGCGCCGCTGGCGGAAGCGCCGTATCATGTAGAAGGCCAGGATACCCGTGGCAAGGAGTGCGAAGAAACCAAGGACGACGATGACAGCGATGGCCCACTTGGGGAAGGCGCCATTATTGCTGCCGCCTTGCACTGATACTCCTCCGGTGGCATTGGGATCTGCGCCGCTCGCACCTGGCGTACTTGTTGTCGTAGGTAAAGATGTCTGGCTCGTTGTCAGCGATGCAGATGCTGCCGATGCTGAGGCGGCTGATCTAGAGGATGCTGCTGATGCTGAAGACATGGACGCAATCACGGAGTCGGCGAAGGTTGTCTCTGAAGTATGACGTCTTCAGCGGCGCGTTCGATAGCAGAAAAGCATAGAATTTGACTCACGGACTGCGGTGAACGTTGCTTGAGGGACATCGGTATTCTCTATAGGGCGATCGTTGCGTGTGATCAACCAGTAGAAAGGGAAAGAGACGTTCTGTCCGCTCCAGCTCTCGCCTCTCGTGCCCCACCAACGGTCGTCAATCTGGACATGGTGCTGGCCAGCTGTCCGGGTAGGATTAACGACGTCGGTGACGTTCAATACTTGGTCACCAGAGTCGGCGTGGAAGAGGTAGAGGTTGACAAGATTCGTCTGGGCCCACTGGGGTAGCCTGCTGTTCCCTGAGAGAACGGGCGATGTGGGTATGGGAAAACGTGAAAGAGAAGGTGAAGAGGTGACTTACAGACGAAGGTGGCCCACTCGTGCTGGGCGACGGTGGTGGAGGAGTTGGGATAACATGAGACGACATCGTTGCCAGAGTCGAAACACTTGTCGAGGGCGGCGTCTGTGCAGGACGGACCGCAGGAAGACGAACACGGAAAGAGACACGAACATGAGAGCGCACGCGACACGACACGTAGGCGTTAGGGCGGAGGCGACAGACACGATGTGGACAAAATGTTGAGACTTTGGATATGGAGAAGGAGAGATGGGGGACGAACCTATGGCAGCCTGATCAGCAATGCTGGTGTCCCTCGCCGCACGCTCGTAGAACGAGTCGTGGATGCGCCTCCGCTTCATACCCTGCTGGACGGGGGTAGGTGGAGCAGTCTGTGCGGGGGCGGGCGGGGCATGGCGGCTCGAAGACGCGAGCATGGGCATGGGCCAGAGAAGGGTGACGAGGAGGAGAGGGGGCTGGCGTGTCGTGAGCAGGACAAGTGGGTGGTGCGCGATGGGGAGCAAACTGGCATGACCAGAGGGCGAAGAGAGCGGTGCCCTCGAGCTCGGGGAGCGGGGAAGCGTCTGCGCGGACGAAGGAGAGGGCGGGCAGCAGAGCAGCGAGGAAGAGAGGACGAAGGGCTCACGCTCGCCAAACCCGGTGGAAACACGGCGACATCACCAGAATTGCCCATCCTGGGAGAATTCATCACGCCCAAACGCTCCCCCGCCTCCCGCCCCTTCCTCCGTCCGCCGCTCGTCGTCTCTCGCTCTCTGGATACTGCCTGTGCAGGGCTGTATACGCTGTGTCCGCCATCGAGCACACCGTCTTTCCCGCCGCCGTCGCTGCCACGCGGAAAGCGCCAGCTCACGGCCGCGGTCCGAGAAGCTCTGGGAACACTCCGTCCCGAATCGATGGCCTTCTTTCACATTCACTCCAGGCCTCCGTCCGCGTCCGTGCGCGAACGTCGTCGCTGCAGAAGATAGCACCAAGAGTAGTCACTAGAGTGCGGACCACGTTCTACCACGTTCGAAACCGCACGCTCTCCGCGCCGCCCCAGGCGAGGCACAGGAACTCTCTCCCGCTCCACCTCCTCCCAGGACCTCCCTCATCACCGACGTCAGATCCGGCCTCCCCGCTACCAAACGCCAACGCCCGAGTCGTCCAACGGCATGCTCGTCTCAGGCCGTCTGCGAGTGACCGTTGATTATCGCCCGATAACATGATACCTGCTGATACGTGATGTCCTCGCGCGCGTAGTCCGTGCAGAAACTCTACCATCTGCTCCCGGTGATCCCGCCTAAAAAGCCCTGTGTGCGCCGACGGACGTCCCTCGCCGCGCCCGCCGCGCCCGCTGCCCAGCCGTTTCGTTGTCCGTCCCGACGCTGCCTCCGTCGTGATGCACTCGACGTCCGCTGCGTCCGTGTCTCGCAACGACACGTCTAGTACACAGCTCGTCTCTCCCTAATACTTTTATGCAACTTTTACCCTCTTTCTGTCGCTCGCTGGGAACCCGCAACGATATCAACAGCGGCCGGATTCTGACAATCTGACAGACCAATCCAGGCATGGGATCCGTTGATCCTTTTAATTTTGTCATTGTCTTGGCTCGTCCTAAGCCCGACCACTCGGACTCGGAGAAACATCGACGCTCTTCCGTGGCAATCTTCTACAGCCGTTGTGGCCGCCGCACGCACATTAGGTGGTCTTGAGGAGGTCAGTCTCACCATGGCCATGCCCGCACCTGGTGTTTGCCAGCAGGCGGTAGCTTGATATCTAAGTATGTACTCTACTTCAGTAGCTCCCACCACAGACGAAGTCCATGCCGAACCATACCACGGCCGGCTGAGAGCTGAGATGAGCGTCCTGGCCATCTGCTTCTCGCGTTCGAGACGTCCGAGACAGCCAGCGGCACACCGGCCGTTGGCCTTGGACGAGACGACAATCCCACGCTGAGTCTAGTCTCGAAATAGCTCCTCCTTTGCCCATGTTCTCCCGGACCGAGCCTGCTCTGTCGACGCACAATCAATCCCGGCGAGCGGCAGCATGTAAGTACGTCGTCCATGCTGTAGGCTCAATGAGGACTTTGTCACCCCGTTGCGGCTTTCGGAGAGTCGGAGACGAGAGAACGCCGGGACAGTTGACGTATGCGGCGCGAGCGGGAAAGCTGCATGGTGCGCGTGGCACCGATACATTATTCACGAGGGCCCAGGACGGTCCATGTGCACAGGTGCCTGGGGCGTATGTGGCGGCAGCGACGTTCTGGTAGACTATTTGCTCGATCGGGGAGTATCTTGCGGTTTCCTGCTCGATATCGCGCTCTGAGAACGGTGTGTCAGGGATGCGAGTAAGTACGAGTACATAATGAATACAACGGTCGCGGTAGCGAGCGTATATAATGTGCATCGAACTCACCGGAACGCACTTGACGAGGAGCACGGCGACTCAGTCACTGTACGTACGGTCACCGTTTCACGTCGCGCTTCGTGTCGTCGAGTTTCAAGACTCGTTTCCGCCGGGTACAAACCGATTTACAAGCGTAAAAACCTGTCTTCCCAGTTGAGTGCTCCCGAACGAGGACAGTCCAGAGCCGCAAAACAAGCTCGCGAACGGAAGAATAACTCACGTCTTATATACTCAGCTTCAGTCCGCTGCACATCTTCAGCCTGCCCGCCATTCACCATGTAGCACTCGAGCTCACTCCTCGTCACTAAGTGTGAGTCTCTTCACTCGTCGACCAGCCAGCCCTCCTCCCTCGGGACCTTGAGCGCGTCCTCCCACGTCTGCCCCTCCGCTCGCTTCACCGTACGCGAGCCGACGACGTTCGCGCTTCCCAGGTCGGCCCACTTCCTCGCCCCCGTGCCGTCGGTGCTCGCCTCGTACCCGGCCGCATCGGTGCCTGGGGCGTACAGGTGCGGGCACCCGGGCATGCCTCCACCCAGCGGTACACGCCCTCCGTCTTGCGCGTGTCGACCTTGAGCAGCCAGAGCTCGTGCGCGGAGGCGAAGAAGAGCGAGGCCGTGAGCGGGATCTGCGCGGCGGTGGAGAGGTGGATGAAGCCGTCTTGGGCGTCGAGGTCGCTGAGCGGGAGGACGGGCGGGATGGGCGTGGGGGGCGGCGAGGGCAGGATCTTGTATATATAGGAGGGGAGGGGGTAGGTTGTGAGTTTGGGCTCGGAAGTTGGGGACATGGCGAGCCTTGAGGCCTTGAGGTAGTAGGGAGCTGATGTCGACGAGTGCGCGGATGGTGGTAGTACTTGGGTGCTAACTGTATATTTCTGGGAAGGGCTGGGAGTTCGGTACCACTACCATGACTGTACGAGTGGAAGCATATCATTAGGTAATAGTGGTCGCGTAGGGCTGAGAGGCGCGCGACACTACAGTTGACCTTATTTAACCACGGGTCCACGTGCCACCTTGACTAGTCTGATGCAGTTCTCGGACATGTCGAGGATGGGTACGTCTGCCTCTGTCAGGATCTTGGGAACTTCACCATGTTGATGTGCATCCTCAGCCTCGACATGGTCGAGGATGGGTACGTCTGCCTCTGTCAGGATCTTGGGAACTTCACCATGTTGATGTGCATCCTCAGCCTCTCCTTCAACTTGCGGCGTGCACTTCTCTCGCTGAAACATGCCATACCCCGGGGGCCCTAGAACTTCAACTCCCCACGGACGGGATTTGCCCATCGATCTGCATGGTAGAAAACCGTCAGAACTATCGCACAATAAGTATCCTCCTAGGACCATTGACTCACCCAGCATGCGAGCAGCCCCACAACCCTCGACAGCTCGATACGTGCAACTTCACGAGAGGGCAGTGAGGCATCCGGCTCAACGTGGCTGACGGACACCGTGTCTGGGTATTGCATGTACAACGGACGGCCGTCTTGCACACTGAGTATGCCGAATAGCCACTCTTGCCCATTGCTTATACACGTCCGCACGTCCAGTAGCCTGCAGTCGGTCAGTACACAGCGAGAATTCGAGGACGAAATGCACTCACGAAGTCCGTGAGATCAGCGCCAACGCTGCCCCAATTGCCTCAAGGCGGTAAGCCCAGACGCCTATGTCTCGAGCCTCCTTGGCTTCGATGACGATGAAACAAGAGATGTCTCTACGTTCTGTCACTGGCAGCGCAGTGACTAAGCCCCCACTATGGATGAGGTGTTTCTCTGCAACTAGACGTCAAGACCCACAGACCTCAAGCTGCTTACCTTTGAGAATACGATCTACTGGATGATGCAAGATTACGTGGATGACGCGACCGACGACCTTGACTTCTGGGCATTCCCCAGATGGCTTGATCGTCACCGGGACACCGTTCGGTTCCGTGAGGTCGTACTCGGGAATGACGGTAACGTCCCGCTCAGGGTATGCGGCCACTATGCGCTTCACGGCCGTGAAGATGCAATCTGATATGAGTTGAGGATTGTAGGGTAGATACTGAGGCAAGGAAAAAGTTCAGACAATTGAGCTGCAGACAGGGGCCGAGGGTGGCCCCTGCTCGATAACTTGAATGACGGTACTAACCTTCATCTTGTACGGCCTCACGTGTTCTTTCCTGAACATGAATTGCTCGCACAAGTCTATTACAGCGGGATCGTGGGTGTGGTCCTCCGCGAGGTTCTTCAGCACCTTAGGGGCGATGTTCATGACCATCCGCGGTATGTCCGCTGCGACCATGTATCTTTCAACTTGGAAGTGGCGATGTCGACCACCTGATATATGCAAGTTAGCCCTCTAGGGGTCGTTTGGAAGTCCGCCTCTGCCTCCTATTGCGCCTGTAACAGACCGTTCACTGTACGACTCCGAGGACCACTTACCCATTCATCCGTTCCGACTACAGCGCCGTTTCCCTCGACATAACATGACCGGCTCCTCCCCGGACGCAGACAGAAGATCTTATGAATGAATGGATCCTTTAGAAACTGCCCTTTGGCTTATCACTTACTACTTGAGCGATGTGATCAAATCGTATCAGAATGATAGGTCCCGTGGAGCGGCGGGCGAGTTGAATGCCAAAGGAGAGGTATTGTTGTCTTTAGATTCTAGACGAGGTGCCCCGGGACCTTCATGTATTTATCATCCGATTGCATGACGCGGTCAACATAGTTGCCCAGGACGTTGATGTCTTCAAGCTTTAAGTCGGAGAGTCTGAGACGAGATATCAACCATCTGGTGTGTGAGGGTGAGCTCAGGGCGCAACGTAGATGGCATGAGTGCGTACCTCCTCCTCAGTGGCCTCTTCACCGGCTGCTAAATTGTTCTGAGCCGAGCTCGCGGTTGCAGCGCACGACAGAGTCGTTGCAACGTCGTTAAATAGCCTCAGAAATGAGGAAAGCCCTCTGCATGTTCCGTGGAACTCGGCCACGATGGTTGCAGGTGAAGCAACGAGCGTCACTCCAGTCACGGCATGGCACAGCTCAGTTGCTGGGAGTTGCCGCATCGTATCACCCCTCTTTCCCACGGGGACTGACGCTTTCCCGACCTCTCCCGACTACTGTACTTTGACTCAACCGTCACGGTGCAAACCCCAAACTTCTGACAGTGAATGCGCTCTGTTTGCTAGGTGCTGCTCATTCGTGCCTGCCATCTACCTTATGTGATCTGTGCGTCGTTTCTTGCACTGGTGTACACCTAGCATGATTCTGGTTTATCTCGACTTGATCCATATCGCACGCGCTGCTAGCTGATGGCGAGTTCGTGCGCTGTCCGACAGTCCGAGCGCATACGTGCCTTCTGCTTTCTGATCTGTCCCTTGTAGCGTTAGGGGAACGACCTTGACGCATGACGGCGCGTGTGAATCACCGAGAGAACTACCTGCCGGCCTGGTGTCCGTCCATGTGGTCGAAGCTATATTGTTCTTGACAATCGCACGTTCATCAGGGCGGGGATGTTCGACAGCAGGGTACATAAGAAGCGTCTTGGGGTCGATGTGCAAGTGCCTTCATCCTCTAGTCCCGACCCTTGGCCACCAAACCACGAACGCCCTCACGCCAGTACGAACTGCGTGAAGACGCCAACGCGATGGTACATCGAGCTTGGGCCACGGGTGCCATTTTAGCATTGCTGCAGGTACTAGTGCGCGCGGTGACCGTAACTGACATCCAGGGCCCGTCGTGGCTGTCGCCTCTCAGAGGACAGACGGTCCACAACCTCAGCGGGATCGTCACAGCGAAGGTACAGTCAGTCCTCCAATCTGCATACCTGTACGTCTCTACTCACAGGGCGCGTTCGTCTTTAGTCCACTTCCGGCTTCTGGATTCAAGGCGAGCCCGTAGCAGATGTCCGCGTCTCCAACGGGCTTAGTGTATTCACGACGTCCAAGACGGTCCTCGCCTCTGTCAACGTCGGCGATAACGTCAGCCTCTCTGGCGTCGTCTCAGAGTTCCGCTCGAGTAGCTCCACGAGCTTGAACAACCTCTTCATCACCGAGCTGCAGTCCCCCGCCAACATCACTGTCCTCTCGTCGAACCACACCCTCGTCCCGCTCGTACTCGGGCCGAGTGGAACGCGCAGCCCTCCGACGCAGAAGCTCTCTGCGCTCGACGGGGACGCGGGCACGGATGGCTGGCTGGCGGTGCCGGGAAACCAGAGCCTAGTCGATGTGGTGAATGCGACTCTGCAGCCGGACGAGTATGGCATGGACTTTTGGTCCAGTATGGAGGGCCAGCTTGTGACGGTGAAGAGCCCAGTCGCGATTGACTTCGAAAACGACTTCGGCGAGTTCTGGGTGTACGGAGACTGGGCGGTCACTGGGAAGAACAGCCGTGGCGGCCTGTCAATCACTTTCGGTACGTGATCCAGTTTCCAGGCGAGATGTTTGGACATAAATTGAAGGTTCGTCCGCGCAGGTCTTGACGACGTCCCGGACGCGAACCCGGAGACAGTCATCGTGGGATCCCCGCTGGACGGCACGAAGAACCCGAGCGTGTCGCTCGGCAAGACGTTCGAGGACATCACAGGTGTCATCGTGTATCAGTGAGTGCCGAAGCCTATCCACTTTGACGAGTACGAGTTTAACTTTCGATTCACTCAGATTTGGCTTCTACTATATCCTGCCTCTCACTGCGCCTGTGGTCGCATCGACGCCCAGCTCAATCATTTCGCCAGCAACTATCAAACCAAGCAGTGACAGCGAGTGCACGATCACCATCGGCGATTACAATGTGAGTGAGTTCTATGCGCGCTGTAACACACCTGGATTGTTGCAGACGGATGTCTCAGATTCTTACTGACGTTTGCACACCAGGTCGAGAACATGGCACCAACCTCCTCGCACATGCCCACCGTCGCAAACCACATCGCCAACTTTCTCAACACGCCCGACATCATGTTCGTGCAGGAGATCCAAGATAATTCAGGCGCGACCGATGACGGCGTCGTCGTTGCCAACCTGACGCTGACGAACCTGGTGACGAAAGTCGCTAGCGCGGGCAATGCGTCGTCGACGTACAGTTTTCTTGAGATTGCGCCTCAGGACGACATGGACGGTGGGGAACCTGGTGGAAACATCCGGCAGGCGTACCTGTGAGTGCTTCTCATGCAATGGTCGACTGGCATGCGTCGATGAGTTGACGGGTTCGAACTATCATCTACTATCATGCATGACAGATTCAACAGCACGAAGTTCAACCTCGTCCCTGGATCCCCCGCTGGTGGCGCACTGGATGCCACCGAGCCCCTCCTCGGTGCAGACGGCAAAGTGACCCTCACGTGCGTGTCGTCCTGCTTACATTCAGATCAGTATGGCTCCGATTTGACCGACGCGCGCACAGTTTCAACCCCGGGCGTATCGACCCCGCAAACGCCGCCTGGAACGCGAGCCGCAAACCCCTGGTCGCCGCCTGGGAGACGCCCTCGGGCGTGCGTTTCTTTACGATCAACCTCCACCTGACAGCGAAGCTCGACGGGTCGTCTACTCAGGGGGACGCGCGACCCCCGGTTAATGGAGGCGTCGACCAGCGAATCGCGCAGGTTGAAACTATCGCGGTGAGTTTTCGAGTTGTGACAGCAAGCTGGTGTCGGGATTCGCCTTCGTGGCACCGGAGTGGATCAGAACCTATTCCGTTGCGACGATGCGCCACAGACAACTCGGGATGTCCGGACCTTTCTGCGGCCAGTCCAACGGAGTTTCGACCACCCGACGACACTGTACCCTTGTCTCCAGACACCTGGCTCCCTAGTCACTGTGATGCGTTTCCTCACCACGCTGATGCTAACCCTTGCGCGCCACAGGCCTTCGTCCAAGACCTCCTCTCGCTCGACCCAAACGCAAACATCATCGTTGGTGGCGACTGCAACGAGTACGTGCAGACGCGTGCCGTCTTCGCGCCCTTCGCCGGGCTGCTCACCGAGCTCGACGAGGCGTCGGGCGTCCCCCCAGTGGAGCGCTACACGTACCTCTTCGACCAGAACTCGCAGCAGCTCGACCATCTGTTCGTGTCGAGTGCGATAATGCAGCGCGGGACCGGCGTGGAGCACGTGCATGTGAACAGCTGGGCAGCGAGCGAGAGCAAGAGGGCTAGCGACCATGATCCGAGCGTTGCGCAGATTAACATTTGCTAGGGGGGGAGAGATGGTGGCTGTAGTCGCTACATGATTAGCTATGATGATACATTGATGTTTACTTCTCTCGTGGCTGAGGAGGCGAACTTAGCTTGAAGCAGTCTCCTCACCGCCATCCTCGGCCATGCTCTTCCTGATCTCGTCCCGCCACACACTCGCAAAGTCCATCACGTCCCGTCCGCTACTCATTGTAAGCGCCTCGATCGGGACCATGTTATGCTGATGTGCAGGCGCGTTTCGCGCAGCGGCAGGGTGACTTGGAGAATCCACCACGCGTAACTCCGGTCTCTCTGGGCGCGCGAGAAGGAGCGTGTGCAGCTCGTCGTACGTGAAGAGCAGCGGGTCCGTGCGTGGGTGGTACGGGTTAAAGTCGACGATATGCCCTCGCGAGAGGTCGCGCGTCAGCAGGAAGTCGAAGACGTCTAAGTCGGGATCAGTATGGATCATGTGAGGATACGGTCGCACGAGCTGCTCACAGTCGCCTTGGGTCTGCTCCCACTTGCCTCTGATGTGGGTTTCCCAGAAGGTAGTCACGGCAGCGAGGACCTTCTCTTGTGTCTCGGTCTCGTTCCAGAAGTCGTAGTAGTTAGGGTCGCGTTGCGAGATGCCTGACGACAACATCCGTTAGGATTCCAAGGCCGGCGCAGGACCGACGCACCTATGAGAACTTCCTGCCGCACGAAGCACCGCAACTCCCGGGCGCGGTCGACGGGATACCACTTGCGCAGCACAAGCTCGAGTTCGTAAGGTGCAGGTGCTTGCGGGTCGTGGGCGGGGTCGCATCCGTCGAAGACAAGCTCAGGGTCAAGGTCGTGCTGCACGAAGTCTGACGACTTGAGCAGTAAGTAGACGTCGGCGGGAGACATGCATTTCAGCGGGATGAGGCTGGTAGCATCCATGCAGCGTCCTGATCATACGAGTGAGCCCCAGGTGTGATCCCGATGCATCCATGCACATACGCGTGGAGACGAAAAGTTGAGCTTTGGGAACACCGCACCGTACTCCGCCACAGCGGCTCTGATCTGTGCATCTAGCTCTGGGAAGGCGAAGCGGGTGCGCTCATCGTCCTCTTCCTCCTCCTCCTCGGAAGGCTCGTCATCTGAGAGGGAACTCTCTGCCGGGCTGTGAAGAGCCAGAGGGTCGAATGAGACGGGGCGGCGTGTATGGGTGGGCGCGAACGACTAACGCGTCTTCAGCACCTTCCGGGAGGAACACGCCCTCCGAGTCGAGGTATTCGCGGAAGGACGACGACAGGGGGCGGACGACGGTGGATTTGATGCTGTGGTTGGAAAATGACGGGTACCAGGAGGAGAACTGGAAAGCGAGAATTGCATCCGGTGAGTAGACAGGGAACGGTGGTGGTGTAGAGACCGGTGCAGGCATGTTCTGGGCTAGCTATGGCCACGGAAACAAATGAAAGAGGAGAAGAGCGACAATCAAACGACAGTTAACGACAGTATTAATCTGCGTTAGTGGCCGCCCTGATCGAGATTAAACGGCTGGGTCCGGCTTGCTATCAAAGGTAGGTCGCTCGCGGGTAGACCCAAATGAGTGCTCCCGCCATGTCTGACGCTATTAGTATGGCGTCCTCCCACACCCGCAGCTCCTCACCTTTCTCTCTCTTCAGGCCACCGAGCGCACCAGCTGGCCCTGTCCTCGTCGTGTTTCGATGCTCGCCGTCGCCGCCCGCCACGCCCCCGCTATCCTGACCGACATGAGCGACCCGGTAGCGACAGCATCCCCGGACGACCTCAGCAAGACGTTCGGTGTACTTCTCATCGGGTTCATCTTCTGCGTCGTTCTATACGGTCTCACGTTCTTTCGTACGTTTCCTCGCGTCGTCCAACTGCGCGTGGACCTCACGAGCGTCCCAGAAACATACATCTACTATACTCGGTTCCCTTCTGATCACTTCGGGACGAAATGGACCGTAAGTGCTTCCGTCGCTTCGCCAAGGGTCCCGTTAACCCCGCTACGCCTAGGTTGGACTGCTATGGTACGCGCTGTACTTGTGCGCTGTTGGACGCGGTACTAACCTCCTGGCAGGGCTGTGGACACGGCGGCAACGACACTCAGTGAGTAAACTCCGTTAGTCTCCTGTTTCAACCCCCTCTAAGGCTGGCGTTTGCTCTCAGTCTCACATACGTGAGTTGTCACTCCTCTGTTCCGGGAGATTCTGGGAACGGCTCGAGACCCAGAATCGACAGAGAACGGCGTGCAACTTTGACCACCCCGTGGTTCGCCCTCTATTCGCGTCGATTCGCAGAGGGTCCCAAAACAAATCTTCGACGAGGTTTCGTGTCCTCTTTTGATCAGCGTCGGTGTTGTGTAGAGTCCCAGAACCGACAAGAGAACCGGAATCGAGTCGCGAACCTTCTCCAGAGCCGGTACGCCGGTTCGCGACGGTTCTTCTGGAACCGACAACAACCGTGTCCCGTACCGTTTCTGCGAACCGACCTCGAACCGTCCGCAACCGTCCGCAAACCGCTAACTTGACTACCCCTATTAGGGGGGCGTCGAATTTGACGATTCGAGGACGGTTCCCCGGACGCTTCGTGAGAGCGGTTCAATCTCGATTCTCCTCGAATTCGGCGAATCGAGGAGGATTGGCGTTGCGACTCCGGAGTCGCAACGCGCCCTAGACTTCGATTCGGAGCCCCTCGTTTCGCATGCTGGCCAGCGAACCTGCTCTTGAAACGTCTTCTTGCGTGGGGGTTAGTCAGAGTGCGCGTTGTGATTGTGGTACTTGAATCTCGACGTCTTCAGAATCGTCCCCGAACCTTCAATCGTGACTGCCTCTGATACTGATGCCACACCAGCATATATCGCTATCTCATCACCAGTTTCATGCTCCCTTACTCTCAGCTTGTTACCACCAAGTAAGAAGCTTAGTTCTCGCCTGATGGTCCCCTTACTGACGGATATGCTTCAGGACCTTCCTCGTGAGTTTGTTTTTCACCCCGTCGAATGGTGTCTGACTGTGTAATCCATGATCAGGCTGCACAAGGCCTAGACGTGAGCTATGATTCGATCCATATGGTCTTTTCATTCTGACATCTCTCGATAACTGTACAGGTCCTTCTCGCTCTCATCGTGCAATCGTGAGTCGCATGAGCCGCGTGCTCATTGCATTTATCTGACGCGCATCCAGCTACTATGCCTACCGGGTGTACAGCGTCACGGACAAGCGACTTGCCATCCCTGCTGTCATCGTACGTTGCTCCGTCACCATGTGGATGTAGCGTATCTCACATAAAACAGAGCGCCATAGCCACAGCTGGATGCGGTAAGCTAGTCTATCTTCTGCCGCTTCATTCAGGCCCGCTCATGCACATCATCAACAGCGCTCAGCATCGCAGGTATCGTCCGGAGGTTAGCACCGTTGTTGTTTCAGAATCCTGCTTCATTGGCACTAAGCAATTCTTCGTAACAGCGCACAAGAGACCCTCTTCGTCGACCTCATCACCAGCCGCGTGAGGCTCTTGCGCGGGGTCGGCGCCGCCCTCGCCCTCGCGTCTGATCTCGTCATCGTCGCAGCCATGTTCTACCACATGCAGCCCGCGCGGAGCCCGGGCATGGCGCGCGCCACCGGGCTTTACGAGAAGGTCGTCGTGTTCGGCTTCAACCGTGGGACGGCCTACTCGGCCGGGCAGCTGCTCTCCCTGATCGTGTTCCTCACCACGGGCCGCCGCCCGGCGTGGGTCCTCGTCGGCTGGGTCGCGTGCAAGTTCTACGTGAATAGCTTGCTTGCGATGTAAGTGTCGTCCGTACGCTGGTGTGGTTGTTTATATAGTTTGGCCTGACCGGTGTTTGCCCTCCTAGGTTGAACTTCCGAAACACGCACCGCGGCCGCGGTGTCAACGAGGAGGATAGCTTGAACCAGCACGCGAGCAACCGCTCGGGCTCGCTGAGCGTTCCTGGGGCTGCGCGGGAGACCACGCGTAGCGTCCAGTTCAGCGTCGACCCCGACGCGAAGACCGGCGACCCGATGAACATCATCGAGCTCGACATGGTCCGCTCGGAGGCCTACGATGATGACGTGAGTAGTCAATGTTCCTCCCTTGCCCCGTTCCGGCCGGTCCTGACCTGCCGTCCGCCGTTTCCTTCCTGGAACGCCTCAACGCACATGCAGAGCGGTAAGATCAATGCCACCAGCTCGGTGACGGCACGCTCGGCCATAGGTGGCTAGAGTCCGGAGCGCGGGCGGCGCCGAGACGGGAGCCATGCCTGTTGCAGCGAGAAAGCGAACGTCAGGGTGTTTTCTGGGGAGATAGGACAGGGGTGGGGAGGGTGGGGAGGGGAGGGGACTCGCACTCACATTCGCAGTGGGGAGCAGATGGCTGTATTCGTGTAGACTACATACAGGCAAAATATATCTCGTGCTCTACACACCCACCCGACGCACACTCGAACCCCCAGTTCCCCGGATCTTTCGCACTCTTCCAGTCCGGCCAACCGCGGGTTTGCACTCAGACTCAGACTCGAGAGTGCGCGACCCACCCGTCAGCGGCGCAATTGCAGCAGAACCCCAGACGTCCGTCCGGCAGGGGATCAACGTGTTCACCGTCCAAGCACCCTGCGCAGTCCCGCAGCTCAAAACTCGGAGACCGGCTGACAATGTCCACCTGTCAGGAGCCGGGATGCACTTACGGGACTCTCGACGCTGCGATCAACGTGCTCAGCCCGCGACGACGTCTATGCGCAATACGGCCGCCGGGGATATGCGGCAGTGTGTGCCGGGAATACCATGGGAAAGCGGGAGTTCTCCACCGAGGACGCACGCCGGGAAGACGTGCGGGTGCGGCACTAGAGGACTGCTAGGATTCACGCTGCCACCTGCTGAGTCGTGAAGCACGGACCTGCGGACAATCTGGAAGCAGTGCCAGTGTGTTAGCGTCAGGAAGCCATGAACTAAGAAGCCGTTGCTTACCGAGCTGCGTGTCAGGCGGGAGAACGGCGACTTCAAGCGGACGAGAGCCCCGTCGAGACTCGAGGACGATTCCCGCAGTCTTTGCATCTACCATCGTCATCGTCAGCGCATCGTCATCGTCAACGCATTCCTGAAATGCAGCCAAGCAGTTGTACTCACCCATGATCTATGCGTGAATTGTCCGCTGTGAAGGCTAGTCAGCTACTAGTGAGCACGCTCAGAGTCGCAAGTTGAGCGGAGATGCTCACAGTCTTCGTTGAGCAATGAGAAGTCTCCGCAGATTTCCCGGGATGACTCGCCGGAACGGCTCGGGCAAATGCGAGTATGGCGCTGCCGGAATTCGTCGACTACTCCTGGTCCGGCTTTGTCAACTTTTGCCGGGCATCGATGTCCGAGTCGGCGACTCAGCGGACAACAGGGGAGAAAGGCGTGTACTCACCGCCAGATCGCGCGCCAGGCTGCGGAGTAGGTGTCGTAACAGGTGCGAGCTGCGTTGCCCACATGGGGAAAGCAGACCCATCTGTTGCGGAGCCGGGAACTTGCCGCCAGGATAAACGGCCGTCGGCGACCTGCCAGAGGCAGGATGCAAGCGCGGCCGGGGCTTGTTCGGAGGTGTGTACAGCGGCCACCTGGAAAGGCTGCCAAAGACCCGACCGTCAGGCACTCAGCGTACTCGAAGTCAGAAGGCTACTCACCGGGTCCACAGACACAGTCGTAGCCATGTTGTCGACTCGGAGCGACGCGTGTGCGGCTTGTGTCTGTGCTACCCGCTTTCTGAAGGCCCTCGGAGGTCGCCAGGGAAAGCAGTCTGCATGAGAAGGTCTGTCAGCTCAGCATGTACACGTGTGCATCTCCTCGAACTCGGCTTACTCACCTGTAGGCTTCGTTCGGAAGGTGCAAGGACAAGTTGAAGAGCAGCCGGCCTCAGTCTTGCAGTGGACTGCCTTGCCGCTGACCCATGCCCGGCCGCCCGGATCCACATCAAATGCGCTATACAAGCCTCGTTGTCAGAAGCAGCTCAAAGAAAGCAAAGACGTCGAAGAGGTACTGACCGAGTTGCGAGAAACGAGAGTAGCAGACCGGCCCGCGGAACACGGCGGCCAAATCGCACTCCGGGCGCTTGCCGAGACATGCCTCATTCAAGGCCGCATCGCATCTTCTCTCCGCCTCCACCACCATCCTGCCGCTGCCTGACTCCGCGAGTCGGCCATCCCTCTGCCTCTGCCACATCCTCGAGCTGTCTTGATGTCATGGTATTGGTCGCCAGTGAGAGCTAGAACTCGAGGTAGGTCAGCACATGCAAGCAGAACGCAACAGCCGGTACGTACTTCGACATCCTCTGCCTGCTGCGCCGTCCGACTATATGCACGCTCCCATTGTCTGGCTCGACGTCGATGCCCCGCAAGACAGTCTCCAGGTAAGTTCGCGTGCACTCGGACCATAGCAGGCAAAAGAGGATGCTGTAGATTGTCGGAGGACGGGGACAGCAGCCGGTCACCGCTGTGCTTGCTGCTTCTTGTCGCGACGCTCGCCTTTGGGGCTTGCTGTCTGGGGGGACGCGTCCGGAAGAGCAAGGTCAGTCCACGCTTCGCTCCCCCGCGACGCGTGACGTCATGACCGCGGAAGAGGCAAGTCGCACGGCTGTGGGCGCGAACTCGACTCAGACTCGGCGAATACTTACTTTTGCTCGATATCTGCTCGTTCTCTGCGATTGTACCCGCACTTGCTTGACTTCACTTGTGCACTGAACTTGCTCTGATCTGTTTTTTCTGACTGGAGCTTGCACCAAGACCAGCTCAGACGTCTTGACACCTGCTGGCAGGCTGCCAGTGGAGTACTGCACCGGCGCATTCTGCGCAAATTTACTAGGTATGGTTGAGCGATGTGATTCTTGGTAGGTAAGTCCACACACCTTCGAGAAACACCGGGTCTAGGCAGCGGCAGCGCATCTTCTGACTTTGCATTCGCTCTTCTGCCGCTCGTTGGGAAATGGACGGCGTCCGAGAGGTGCAGTCCCACGCTGAGAGCGAACAGTTGAGTAAGTGTATGGTGTCCGAGCGAGGCCATAGAACAACATACCTCACGGGTTTTCAGCTGCAGATCGTGCATTCCGAGCCAGAGGACACGAGCACACTGTCTGCTGGTCCACGCAGCGTTCCGACATGCCTTGACAGGTGTATACTGAGCGGACAGCAGTCTGCAAGCATCCTGCGAGCCCTACCGCACAAAGACACGTCAGAAGGTATCAATATTGATATCCAGAGGTGCGTACCTGCGTCATTGGACAGCAGCCACTTTGGGAGGACGCTGAAGTCGGCAACGGGCACCAGTCGCCTGCCTTGCTGGAGCTGCTGGTCGAATTCAAGCCAGCGCAGACTGCAGCAGTGTTCCTGCGAGCAGGGAAGGTCAGTGGCCCATTCGAACCGATAACAACGCGCAGCGAGATGCGTCTCCCCCTCTGCTGGCCTCTTAGTGCCCTAGACACCTGTTGATGCACTAGCATCGTCGATCGGACGCGTCGTCGCACCGTGGACGTACAGAGAATGACCACGAGGTAAGTCGCCAATGGCTCGGAGTTCCGAGAGGACTATAGCAGCCGCAGTCAGGTACTCACCTCAGTGGCAGGCCGTTGAGGACGGACGACGGCCCCGTGCACTCTGTTGAAGCATGGGCCTTCTGCATTGCTGACAAAGCTGAGGAATTGCGGAGGCAATATAGTCGTGGTCGGATGTGAGGGGCACAGGGACATTGAGTCAGGGCAGAAGGGGTACTGTGTTGGCTGGAAGGAAGGGGCGGTCGAGCTCGAGTTACGGTGCAGTGTATGCTCCAATTTCCATGAATCAATAGATTGTTTGCTGCCTGAGAACCTTCGAAGAATATTATGGCCAGCTGACGTGAGAGCATGACAATTCGATCAGAATCTCAGAAGAAGATGCGCTTCTCAGCCCACGCACGACGGGGCGCTGGACATAGCGCGAAGTCGCTAACAGAATTGAAGACTGACCGAGTCGTTGGTTCTAGCTGTCATCATGACTGGGCAGCTTCCGCTAGACTTCAAGCATGAAACTCCCAATTTGCAGGATATCTGCAGTCTGTAAGCCATTGCGAGGCTCAGTCGTTCAGTGGAAACGGCTCAGCATTGACTTCAGTCGGGCAACTTTGCTCCTACCGGTCGCCATTTCTGGAGTAGCCTGTTGCCATAGAAAGCACTATCAGGCAAGACCGAAGAGCATGTAACCGAAAGAAGCACCAGGACAGGGCCGCCGCAATATGATCGGAGCATACCACGCCGTGCACCTGGTGTGCCAGGTGTGGTGAGCCTTACTCCCTCCCTGGTTCTTAGTGAGTCTGTCTGAAGATGCATTAAGCTCTGCATACCAGAGAAACATCTATACTAGCTACTATGTGACAAGGACAAGCCTGTCTGCAGCAATGGCATGAGTTGAAGGGAACCAGCTAGCTGCTAGGTCAGGGCGGAATTGCGGACTCGGAGGAAGCTGTCAAGATGGCCGCTCACCATTTTCAGGGAAGCTTCTCTAACTCACGCTAGTCCGAAAACATATACGGACTTCTCACTGAGCGCAGAGCCACGAGAGACTCGGAGTGCATGCCAGAAATAGGGAAGTAGTAGGACTCAGGAGAAGCATTCAAGTCACCAGCACTGCTTATGTCAGGTCTCCCTTGTATTTGGCACATAGTAACAGAGTTCTCAGGCTGAACTACTATTCATTACAGTGACGGGAGGATCAGACAACAGAATAGCGGCTGCCAGCTGAAGGAGTTGAGGCCAGGTATGCCATGCCATGCAGCATTATTGTCACTGCACAGGGTGAGGTCACCCAGAAACAGCAGTACAGATTTGCGGGGACAGATGTCGAGCAAGTAGTGTATTGGTAGGGGGTAGCACAGTTTCAGAAGCTCCAAGAAGCTACTTGAAGAGCGCAAGCCGGAGCTGAGAATTTCTGGACTCCGCGGACCGAGCGGCCAGCGCCGTTTCCCGAAACGCGTTGCAACCGAAAGCGGCAATCTAAGCGCTCTACAACTCCGTTCGACGCCTCCTCCGACAAACATCACTCCTATGTGCTCAACCCAACTACTGAGCCTCCCAAAGGTCCATAGAGTTGTTTGCAGGTGACGTAGTACGCCTGTGCTCTGTCAACAGCCCAAATGACCAAAGTGTTATATTGCAGTATCTACTTAACATGCATGCACCTTCGGGTGCAATCCAAGCAGGTTTACGATGGTTATACCTCAATCACTATCACATCGGCCATTCTGGTCTACTTAAGTTGCTAGCGCTGAGTATATCTACTGGTCTTAGCATACCTTGCACACCTGAATACTTATATACCTTCCAAAAAGCAGGGAGCTACGCTACTCGCCACCTAAGAGCATATCGTCCTCCTCCCTATCTGTCCGCTGAGAATACGACGCGGCCTGAGCCCAGAATAGTCCCATCAAGCTTCTGGCGTTTAAACGGACATTCTCTGCCACGGCTAGTATGGACTAGTTTTTTTTCCTCCGTTCGCTGAACTGACTTCTGTCCGCCCATCTCCCCAAGACCCTGGCCCTCTCCCAGCCTCTCCGGATGGTCGTTCAAGCGGTCACGTTGACCCAACCTTATTCTGTTGAACGCGTTCAACAGAATAAAGTTGAGATCACGAGCCTTTGGTTCTGTCGGAATGCGAATTGCAGCCGTCCTCGAGTATAAGAACCCTGCCAGCCCGAGGTCGAGCTCCCCCGAGTCGCGCGTCCTCTCTGCCTGTCTCATCCTCCCCCTTCTTCCCCCTCCCTTACCCTCTAATACGTCTGGCAGCTATAGCAGCACTGTTACTTACTCATAGTTACTCGGACTACCGTACTTGAGCATCCGAGTCCCTTCTACTACTTATATCTTCTATACCGTCCGAGTCCTTTCTCCATTGTGCTCGCTTCTACCTCACACCTCCAACATACCACTGCGGTTGCTACTCCTCTCCGATACATTCATCTATGCCCTCTGTCTGTTGACAACACGCCCTTCACCGTCACTCGACTTCAGTTATGCTGTCGAGCTCATACACTCGAGTTTGGGGTACTGGTGACGATCCATCACCTCGCAGGTTCTCATCCGGACGTATGCATGGCTACTCGCGATAGCAGGTACGTCCCATTTCTCACTCGCCTGTGACCACTTGCACTAATCCTTATCTCGTTCACAGGTATACTACTGGACGCCCGTCATGTGGGGCACACCAACCTCTCACTATACCCTAGCCCGAGCAGTAGTGAGTACTTCGTACTCTTGTCCTTGTCGTACCCTGTCGCTTATTCTGTCCGCTTCGCAGGTACTCGTCCGACGAGGCGGCCTTGTACACAGGATGTGCCTCGTACGTACTGACTACATGCTCGCAGACTCGTTCGCCACCGCATGGCTCTGCCTTACAGGTACATACTTATTTGCGCATCCACGCGCCGCCACCTTCCATGCTGATTCGGATGTCTCTCTGTCAGATGGTCTTATACCGCCGCAAGCACAACAGGGTTCGTCATGCTCTCGGACAGACATGCAAGGCAAGTGTTTCGCTTCAGTCTTCTGCTTAGGAACCATGCTAACACATACGGATACTTCAGTTGCAGATGATCCCGAGTCGGGCACCGGATATCTGTCCGCCACGAGAATCACTACTGCACAGGTACCGTCTCGACGGTTCTTCGACGAGTTGACGACTGAGACTCCATCTCTCTGACTTGCTAGTCTTCGTATCTAGTCTTCCATTCATACCTCACCTGGGTCTTCACTTCCAGGTCAAGTCGAACACGTGCTGTTCCTCATGAGGGTACGTACATTCGTTGTACTAACATCTACTTCCTACTGATAATCTCCCAGAACTTCAAGACCACATATCTCGCCGCTATACGGTCTCGGGACTAGGCTGAGCTTCCCCGACTAACAGACTCTCGAAACTGAGAGCCTAGCTCAACCGCGGACCACAGCAGGTACGAGTTCTCATACAGGCTTGTGTTGTCGACCAATACTCACACATCTAACCATGTAGAACTTGCAGGGTTGCGTGAGCACTTCAGCACTTCATTGAAGCCCTGCTAACATGCCCGCACTTTCCACAGTTTCGAGGCTCATACACGTCACTGACCAGGACAGCGAGTTTCGGGAATGCCGGGCAGCTGCAGTTCACGGTGAGTTCCGATTGGCAGGCTTGCGGATTCTTGAATGAGTACTTACTACGTGGTCTCGTCCTTAGTTTGAGCTCGCGAACTCGCACAAAGCCGGCGCACAACGCGGCTCAGGGCTGCTTGGTATGTATGTCGAGCCAGCTCGCATGAAGTGCGGCCAAACTGACCGACACTCTGTATTCCAGCAGAATATTCACACCATGCGCTCCGCTCGAAGCGCAGTACCTTCCCTAGTAAGTCGCACTTTGATTCGTCCCTCGTAGTGGCTTCGTGCACGGTAAGTAGTACTGTAGCCATCACAGAATGAACATTGAATAGTACAAGCTGGAATCCCATCTACGAGCCGATTTCCGCGCTCAGGAGCAACTCGCGACTCGTGGGCACGAAGATCTCACCACCGAATGACAAGTCAGCGAACTTGAAGGTAAGCCTCAGGCTGTCTTCGTCATCCCGTCCGTTGCACACAATGTAGGCTCACACTAATTGTTATAGAACGCTACGACAGCGCACCCGTACCCGGGGGTAAACCTCCCTGGATAAATCAAAGTACTGTGCCACTACTGACCGCGAACACCTGCATTCAACAGCGCGGTCTACCTAGTACCGGGAGGCCGCGTGCCTCCCGTTACCTCACTCGACAACTCTCCGCGACCCGCCGAATCCTGCAAGAACGCCGCCCAACCCGCGCAAGCTCTTCTCCCAATGGACGACCGCTGCGGTGACCGACCGGTCGCACTCCGGCACACGCAAGGATCATCCGGTAGAACAAGATATATTGCCCTAACTAACCTACTAGCTACACCGGGGTAAGCCCTACGTATGGTACAGTACCAGTAAGAAACCGCCGCCAGTGCGGCAGTGTCTTTCCGGCACAGAGCAGCGCGTCGGCCCCGGCGCGCCCTCGAGACCTCTCTGAGTCTCTCCTCTCCTCTGCCCGTGCGCGCAGAACGGCCGATGCTGCGTCCTAGGGACCAGAGGTCCGGTGCACACCGTCTTCCGGCGGTGCGCCCCGTGTCTGTGTGTCCGGCGTCAGTCCGAGCCTCGTCGTTTGGCCCTCGTACGTGCATGTCCTTCTCGCGCTGCTGGCCCTTGTGTGGGGTGCTGTGCACCGAGAGAGCCGGCAAGCCAGGGCGTTGACGATGCCTCGCCCGAGCTCTGCGCGTCCGGGCTGCGGGTGTTCACGCCGTGAGTAAACCGTGGCGTCCAGTATGTCCTACAGGGTAGTCGGGGTAGTGCCGAGGCTCTGATACAGAGCTCTGGCGGTGGGACCGCTGTCATCGTGCGCTGCGCTCGATCTGGCGGGTCTGACGTCCCCGGACCCAGAAAGTCGCGCGCAGCGTATTCAGGACGCACCGAGTACGCTAACCGTTGCGCTCCCATGCGCTCCGGGCTTGTCTTGACCGAGAACAGCAGGCGGCGTGGCGGGAGAGGTCCTCCAGCCCGCCGCGCCGAGCTGCCATCCTACCCGTCTCGTCTCGTTGCCGAGCACATCACGCAGACACACGACACATGCTGTCCCGGCACGACGCACGTCTACTTAGGCGTCACGGCGGGACAGCTGTGTCAGGTTCGCGAGTTGAGGTCTGGTGGGACCACGACGCCGGCCGACAAAGTCGATTTTGAGATGTCGCCTTGCAATGCGGCGAACATGTCGCATAGAGCCTCCGGGACCCATGGAGGTCGTGGGAAGTGGTCGCGGGGTGGTCGGGGGGATGCGTGTCGGCCGGGAGAGCGGCGTCGAGCCCGGGGTGCCCAGTGAGGGCGCGATGAAGACGATTTGTTCGACGTCATCGTATCGGCGCGAAAGACGTCGCAGTTGATGCGGACGGTCTCACGTAGCCTAGGAAAGAAAACTGCGTCAGCATCCGGCAAGGGACGGGGGAGATACGAGCGGAATGTTGACGCGCCAGGCAGCCGCTAGCAGCCAGCTGGCCGTGATGACGAGTTTTTCAAACTCGTCCGGACGGCGTGTGGTGTGGTCGCGTACGGTCTTGAGGACTCGTACGACACGCTGGAAGTGTCCGCCGGCCGTCCGGAGGCGAGGGACGCGCGGCGGAGTCCGCGAGAGCGTGCGGGCGGCGGAAGTGCAATGAAATCGGCACTTTCGACCGATTTTGAGACCCACCCGGAGCGACGCGAGAGGGTGTGGGCTCAATCAGAAACGTTCGGCGCAAGCTGTCGCACGTTGTTTGAGGGCGATAGGATGGGAAGCGAAGGAGGTATGGGGGTACGAGTGCGCGGGCTTGCCCGCTGGCCGCGACGACAACGAGAGTTTGAGAACTCGTCCGGGCGGCGCAAAATGTGGTCGAACACAGTCTTGAGGACTAGTGCGACGTATTTGAGCCCCCCTCCGGTCATCCGGAAGTGAGGAGCGGGCGGGAGAGTCGGCGAGATCGGGCGGGCGGCGAGAATTGCAATGAAATCGCACTTGCGAGCGATCTTGCAACCTGCCCGGATCGACGCGGGAGGGGAATGTTTCGATCGGAAACGTTCAGCGTAGCCTGCAGGGCGTAGTCTGACGGCGATAGGGCGGGATAAGGGCGAGATAGAGAGGATCGGGTGGGCGGGGTCGGCCGGGGGGATGAGGATGGCGGGGCAGCGTCCCGGGCTTCACAGGGTGCGTCGGGTGCGTCGGTACGATAGTTCAGGCTTGCAGCACCTGTAGTAAGTAGTTGAGTCGGTGGTGTGAGCGAGCGTCGGCCGGGAAGTCGAGAGCGTGCTCGGGTGCGCCATGAAAAGGCGACTTTGACGCGATTCTCGACCTCCCCGGATCGGCGCAAAACAGGGTCGGCCGGTCACGGGGAGGTTCACGGGAGCTTGCGTGAGTCTATTGGACGCGGATGCAGCGGTGCCCGGTGAGGAATCTGTGAAACTGTGCGCGCGGCGGCAGTAAATGTGACGTAGCAGGACGTACCTTCCGCCGCTTCGCACAACAAAGACATCGCCTGGTTCGCATAGCGTGTGGCTATCGAATGAGCCGGGTCGCGCTTGTGTGCGACTGCATGCGCGGGTGCGGCTCGCGGATTGGTGGCGGGCGCAGGAGAAACCGAGACTTCGCGGTCGCGCGGGGGTTCGGGGCGCGTTCCAGCGCATGTCGGATGATCGAGCGAGTCCATCGAAAGCTCGTTGACTCGTGTGTCGATGGTTCTCGCGAGGTATGAAGTACGCGACTGGGGCGGGCGAGATGGGGTGCATGTGAGAAGACGCGTCGTGCGCGTCGCGGGTGAGATCGGACTAGGAGTCGACGCGTTAGCGTCGTATACATGATGCTTCGCGGCAGTAACTACGCACCTCGCGCTATGCGTTGTCTCAGCAACTGGGATGTGCACGGTGCGCAGGGACGGCGGACCACTTGAGGGAGCTCGACCTGGCGGACGGCGCGGATGGCGGCTCGCGTCTTCGAGCGACAGCGAGTGTTGCATGACGAGCGGGCTGTGGGGAGACAAAGAGAGAGCGCACAAGGGAGGCGGGACGGTCGCCAGTGAGCGAGAGAGAGGCTCGAGGCTCGGAGGAAGTCCGAAGGGGTGTCAAGGCAAGGCGGAGTGCGGCTTGGAGAGGTCTCGAGAACGGGCCCTGCAGCCATAGAAGGAAGGAGCGACGGGGCGCGATCGGCAGCAAAGAGCTGCAAAGAGGCGGGCGCGAGCGGCGACGGCGTAGAGACCGGTGCAGGCGTGTTCTGCCAGCTGAGCTAGGCAGTCGACAGCCCGCCTTGAGCTTCAGCGCTGAGCCCGCCCCGACCGAGATGACGACGGCTGGCCATTGGTGTGCCTCGCGCTCGCGGGTAGACCCAAATGAGTGCTCCCGCCATGTCTGGCGCTATTAGTATGCCGTCCTCCCACACCCGCAGCTCCCAGCCTTTCTCTCTCTTCAGGCCACCGAGCGCACCAGCTGGCCCTGTCCTCGTCGTGTTTCGATAGCTCGCCGTCGCCGCCCGCCACGCCCCCGCTATCCTGACCGACATGAGCGACCCGGTAGCGACAGCATCCCCGGACGACCTCAGCAAGACGTTCGGTGTACTTCTCATCGGGTTCATCTTCTGCGTCGTTCTATACGGTCTCACGTTCTTTCGTACGTTTCCTCGCGTCGTCCAAGCCGCATACACCTGACGAGCGCCCCAGAAACATACATCTACTATACTCGGTTTCCTTCTGATCACTTCGGGACGAAATGGACCGTAAGTGCTTCCGTCGCTTCGCCAAGGGTCCCGTTAACCCCGCTACGCCTAGGTTGGACTGCTATGGTACGCGCTGGACTTGTGCGCTGTTGGACGCGGTACTAACCTCCTGGCAGGGCTGTGGACACGGCGGCAACGACACTCAGTGAGTAAACGCGTTAGTCTCCTGTTTCTACCCCCTTTAAGTCTGACGTTCGTTCTCAGTCTCACATACGTGAGTTGTTAATCTTCTCTTCCTGGAGAGCAGATCGAATGCTGATGCCTCGCCAGAATATATCGCTATCTCATCACAAGTTTCATGCTCCCTTATTCTCAGCTTGTTACCACCAAGTAAGAAGTTCAGTTCTCGCATGATGGTCCCCTTACTGACGGACATTACAGGACTTTCCTCGTGAGTCCGTTGTTCACCCCTGTTGAATGGTGGCTGACTGTGATGTTCGTAATTAGGCTGCACAAGCTTTAGATGTGAGCTATGGTCCGGTCCAGCTTATACGGTCTCTGACGTCCACCGATAATTGTGCAGGTCCTTCTCGCTCTCATAGTGCAATCGTCAGTCGAACGAGCGGTGTAGTCGTCGTCTCTATCTGACGCGTATTCAGCTACTATGCCTACCGGGTGTACACCGTCACAGACAAGCGACTTGCCATCCCTGCTGTCATCGTACGTTGCTCCGTCTCCAAGTTGATGTTACGTATCTCACACGGGAACAGAGCGCTATAGCTGCAGCTGGATGCGGTAAGATAGTCCACCTTTGCCACTCCATTTTAACCCGCTAATGCACACCGTCAATAGCGCTCAGCATTGCAGGTATCGCCCGAAGGTCAGCACCGTTGTTGTTTCCGAACCTAAACGTTACTAAGCGGCTCATACCAACAGCGCACAAGAGACCCTCTTCGTCGATCTCATCACCAGTCGCGTGAGGCTCCTGCGCGGGGTGGGCGCCGCCCTCGCCCTCGCGTCTGATCTCGTCATCGTCGCAGCCATGTTCTACCACATGCAGCCCTCCCGGAACCCAGGCATGGCGCGCGCCACCGGGCTGTACGAGAAGGTCGTCGTGTTCGGCTTCAACCGTGGGACGGCCTACACGGCCGGGCAGCTGCTCTCCCTGATCGTGTTCCTCACCACGGGCCGCCGCCCGGCGTGGGTCCTCGTCGGCTGGGTCGCGTGCAAGTTCTACGTGAATAGCTTGCTTGCGATGTAAGTGTCGTCCGTACGCTGGTGTGGTTGTTTATATAGTTTGGCCTGACCGGTGTTTGCCCTCCTAGGTTGAACTTCCGAAACACGCACCGCGGCCGCGGTGTCAACGAGGAGGATAGCTTGAACCAGCACGCGAGCAACCGCTCGGGCTCGCTGAGCGTTCCTGGGGCTGCGCGGGAGACCACGCGTAGCGTCCAGTTCAGCGTCGACCCCGACGCGAAGACCGGCGACCCGATGAACATCATCGAGCTTGACATGGTCCGCTCGGAGGCCTACGACGATGACGTGAGTAACCAGTGTTCCTCCCTTGTCCTGTTCTGGCTGTTCCTGACTTGTCGTCCACCGTTTTCTCACTGGAACGCCTCAACGCACATGCAGAGCGGTAAGATCAATGCCACCAGCTCGGTCGACTCTGGAGGTCCCAGCAAGCGGCGCGAGTTTGACGACGAGTCGCGGTGATTCGTCTTCCCGCGTCCCTCAATACCGCCGCCCCTACTCACCCAGACTCACCCTTGCTGCAAGGCTTGTGGTACGGGCACCCATACATCTGACGCTATATATCGTCCGATGCAAGTACTGTATCTCCTGCGTCCCCACGTGTATCTCGCCCTCGCATATTAGACTACTTGTGTTGTCATCCGCATACTCCTCCGCTGTCGCATCGCCCATATGTGGCCCTTACCCGGTCCCCATGCCCCATCAGCAATCCATACCACGGTCATACTACGGCCCCGGCCGCCATTCGTGTATCATATTTTGTATACTTTATCGTAGCGATCATCACTTCGGTACATCCTTGCTTGGTTAGCTATCAGTGCCATCGGACCATGTTGTGGGTGTCTGCTGAGTGGGCCCCTCCTACGGACTGATAGAGCAACTTGAGCGGGTATCTTCGCGTGGCTACTCAAATATTCTCCAGACCTACGCGAACCGCGGCACAGTGCAATAGTACAGCGAAGTACGGCTGACCGAAGTCTTCCGTTCGCTCAATCGTGCGGACAGTAACCACAGGAAGTGCCCTGACTCGGCGACCCTGAAGCTGAAAACTGAGTTGCAGGTACTGAACCAACCAATTGATAGACACCCCGATGTAGTCATACATCACTCCTGCACAACTTCGTATCTGTCCTCTACCTTCCCGATGGCGATCCTTAGCCCCGCCCATATCGCGTCCAGCAGCGCGGCCCCGTTGCCCACACCAAAGACCAACGTCGACGCGTAGAAGAAGTTCGCGTTTCCAGTGCCCTGCCGGAGCCAGAGGCTGTTGAACAGCGGGAGGAGTAGCGAGGCGTGGAGATGAATCAGCGCTGTTACAATGGGGTGGCGGAGGTCTAGACGGTGCGCGTTCGCGTCAGTTGCTGCGATGTGGGGGTGAGGTGTTATTGATGGATGCGCTCACAAGGGTATATCTCGGGGAAGAGAGAGAACATGGAGAGGAACAAGCCTGGGTCGGATAGTGTGGGGTATGGCTTGAAAAGCGCGAGGACACCTATGAGTACGAACGCTGCATATAGGATGTCATGTCTGTACGTGCGTTCGTGTCAGTTTCATGCATGCATCGCCAGATCTTGAGGAGTGGGATGGACATAC
Organism: Cerioporus squamosus; assembly: GCA_022592435.1. Lineage (NCBI taxonomy): Eukaryota > Fungi > Basidiomycota > Agaricomycetes > Polyporales > Polyporaceae > Cerioporus > Cerioporus squamosus. Next base: position 69,665 of record JABYQS010000036.1, read on the forward strand.
TGGAATTTGATGCATATCGGTACGACATATATGAGCAGGTGGACCTAACAGAAGTCAAATGGTTCATCTACCGGACGTGCTCCGGAAGGCAAGGCAGACATACGGAGAAGACCATCAGGAAGAACGGTCTGAAGTGGTCAAACATCTCCGTGAAGAAGTACCACCACAGTCCGGGGTTGGGTGTCAGGTCAGGGAGGGTGAGCCTTGCGGGGAGTGAGCAGCGGCTGGAAGGGAGGGCAAGTGAGTCCACTCACGACGCGCCCCATGTCTTTTCCACCCAGTTCCAGTTCCCGCATACCAACGTAGACGCGGCGGTTAGAAGTACACCATAGCCAACGAACTCGGCGAGCAGGGGTAGTGCGCGCTTCAGGTCGGCGTCGAATGGCCGTGGGATGGCGAGCCGTGAGACAGGTCTGGTAATGAGAAGCAGCAGAAGGGGTAGAAGGAGTAGGATAGAGGGGAGAGACAGATGCACCAAGCACGCTAGCGTCAAGAGAGAAGCGGACGCTCGCCCTTCGAAGGACGTTAGCTTCTACGGTCTAGAGGTTGAGACGATGGGTACGCTCACCTCTGCATGCAAACATGACCGACAGCAACACGAGAGCATTTTCAATGGAGGATGAAGATAGCGCGAGACTTGGGAGGAAGATATATGGGTTCAGTAGATACCTGGTCAAGCCGAGCCGCAGCAGGTTAGCACTGGCCTAACGCGAGATGGGGGAGAGGGTGAGAACGTACATGGCGGCGACCTGGCCATCCCTAGATGTAACCTTCGCTCCTGTCCGTAACCTCCATATTCGAACCAGAGCCCACGCTGCCACGGCATCCGCGGCGGTCCAGATAATCGGCGACGTGTACGGCGTCAGCGGTAGCACTGTCGAGAACAGTGACAGCGATAGCGGTGACTGTTGTCTCCATGAGTACTGCCCAAGAATGACTGAGAAAGCTGGAAACATACATGTCGAAACGACCCTCCGGAGTACGGGTCAATCCCATGGTCGAACAAGTAGATGCCCTCGCGTACTGCAGAGTGTATAAGCGAACCGATCATGACCTCATGCACGAACCTCCGCACACCGAGAGTACGACGTCAGCGGAGACGAGAGTTGGTGGTCATGTTTCAGAGCTTCGGGAAGCGGCGCAAATGCAAGCAGGAGACGAGCGGCGACGAGAGCAGAGAAAGTCAGATCGGGGCCGTCCATGGACGTTGAGGAGAAAGTCGTGTTACGCGCCCATGCACACTCTTGATCTGCACTTTGACCATGGCTCTGGACTACCGCGGCGACCCGCCCCAACTGATCCCTGCATCGCGCTTCAAGTATCATCTACCGTACTTCACGCCTCAGGAAGTCGAACGACTGTCGGAGAAGCAGCGAGGAAAGCTCTCGGTGACCCAGGAGGAGAAGGCCAGACAGCAGGCTTGTGGCTTCATAGAGGCCATCGGGGCAGACATTGGCTTGTGAGTCCGTGTGCATCTTGTACCATTGCATGGCAATAACTGAAGCAGACACCAGCCCAAGGAAGACCATTGCTACAGCACAGAATCTATACCACCGCTTCCACCTGTTCTTTCCCCGCAAGGACTTCGCCTACCATGTCCGTTGCACACACCCGCTTTCTGCCAATGCAATTTGGCTCACCGTGCGAGACAGGACGTTTGCATAGCTGCCCTGTTTGTGTCATGCAAGATACACGACACGCTGAAGAAGACGCGAGACGTGCTGATTGCCTCCTATGCCGTGCGGTTCCCCGAACGAGCGGCCAAGGCCAAGGCCATGGGCGGAGAGATCGATATTGACCCGAATGTAAGTGGTCTACCCCCTTGGTGGTGGAACGTCCGAACGACTATGAAACCCTCCATGGAGAGCTCCCACTTTGACCCCGAGAACACCGACCTGTAGCAATTTCAACTCCCCGAAGAGTCGGGCGAGGAACGAGGAGCTCATGCTTCCACCTGATGCAAAGCTCCGGCCACCTATGTACTTGGTGGTAGGTAGCTGCGAAGCGCAGCGACGTCGCGGCGGGCAGTGCCACGCGCCACTGGCAGGACCTTACACGGAGTGACCGCCATGGACCAGTCTCCGCTGAAGCTCTCCACGGAGAGCGCTCCTCCTGGTTCTGACTCTCTGTTTGCGTTGGTCATTAGCTAACCCAGGTGTCATAGCAAATGGAGCACGACCGACAGCGGTTACTGGCCATCGAGAGGCTCATAGTCGAGACCATATGCTTCAACTTCAACACGCGGCTGCCTTTTCCCTATGTCATCAAGATCAGCCGTGCATTTGGAGGTATGCGTTCACTGGCGACCGCGCGTTGAATGGTGCTGAGGTTTTGGGTAGCTTCGAAGAAGGTTTCCAAGCTAGCATACCGTTTAGCCATTGACAGGTGCGCCGAGTTATTCTTCTACAGGCAGAGCTGGGACGCTGACGTTCCTCAAGCTTCCGAACATTACTGAACCTCCAGTATCCGCCACACGTCGTCGCTCTGGGTTGCTTATACCTCGCCGCACTTCTGTCCTCCTTCGAGCGCGGCACAACTCCAGAACAGCCCGGTCACAACAGCGCGCACCAGATCGCCGCCACGCTCAGCAAATCAGGAGAGTGGGGCCGTCAATTCCAAGCGCACATAGGAGACATCGAAGAGATAGCGCACGAGGTCATCGACCTCCTCATCTCCGCTGCGCAAACCGCGACCACCGCGAACACGTCTCCACAGACGCCGTCGTCCCCGTCCCCGCACCTGTCGCGGACCCCGGCGGCGCCGTCGGTGCATGTGCCGTACAAGGCGGACCAGCTTATCCGGCTGAAGATCGTTATGCGCGAGACGGAGCACCCGCCGCGGAACCGCGAGAGCGTGGCTGGAGGAGAGAACATTGCGTTCGACAAGTCAGACTCAACGCTGCTTGGGAGGAACGACAAGACGGTCAGGTTCATGTTCGCCCCGCCTGGGATGGTGGATGCTGTGTGAGTTGGGAGGAACTATGGGATACATTGGGAGGTGATGTGCGTCATGATACAGTGTATATGTAACTGCTCTTGCTGTCCTTGCTGTCTCGTTCGATATCTAGCGTCGACGTTCACGTTCACGTCGACGGTCACTGCCTCGCCGACCGCCTCTGCCATTTCCTGTACAGGAAACGTGTTCCGTACCAGCTGCCAACGACGAAGACGAACAAGCCTACGATGGCCGCTCCGATGTACCCGCTGTTGTCGTTTGCCTGTGCAGCAGACAACGGCACATGTCAGTCCGATCCGCCAGACGAAGCCTTTTGAAGCATCTCTACGCACATTCGCCCAACCTCTCCACCATCTCCCCGCAAGCCCGCCCCGTCCGCTGCGTTTGCTGCATGCTGGCATGGGGTACAGTGGTGCCCGATCAGGCCCATGGTCGTAATGAGCGAGATGCTGAAGGCGACCACGATGCTCATGATGGTGAGCAGGACGCTGAGGTTCGACATCGCGTTGTGCTTCACGCGCAGCGTGCGTCTGCGCGCGGACTCGGAAACGGATTCGGACTCGTCCTCGGGGTCCGTGACGGTCGCCACGGCTGCCGTCTTCTCGTCTGCGTCTTGGTGCTTCTCGTCCTGAGTGCGCGGTTCTTCCGCTACGGGCACAGCTTCGGGTGGTTTGGCATGATCGCGGCCAGCTGCGGGTCGGGTGAGTTGGGGGAGCGGCGAGTCAGTGTCAGTCTTGGTATTGGTGCTGGTGCTTGGGGCTTGGGGCCGTCGCTCGAAGATGGCGAAGGACCGCTCTGGGAAGCCTGCGTACGAGTAGAGCATGATGATCGAGTCGAGCGAGTCGATGAGCGTCATGCCGACCGTGAAGAGCAGCTGCGCGAGCAGACGGTAGCAGTGCAGAAGAGAGAAGGCAGAAGTCAGCGGAGGCTCTCGAACCGCGATCCCAGGCCAGGGAAGGGACGCCCCGTTCTTACCGGGAGGACGACGATGTCCGCAGGGTTGATCTGCTGCCCGTCGGGATCGCGCTTCGCGATTGCGGAGATGGCGAGGAGGGCGATCGACGACGCGGTGTCGAAGCCTGGAAGGATGTCGGGCAGTCCGGGTGCATAGTACCTGTCAGCGAAGGGGCAGCTCCATAGATAGGGGGGAGGGAGTGATGGACCGACCGAAACCAAAGAGCAACCCGACAGGGTACATCTTCCATGGGCGGTCGACGAAGGTGACGACTGGCCCGATGAGGCGCATCATGAGCGTGTTGCGGTGGGGTTCCTCGTCCATCTCGTCCTCGTCTATGCTCTGTGGTGCCTCTTCACCCCTCGCGGCGCGTGAAGTGCGCTCCTTCTTCAGCTGGTGGACTGATTCGTCAGTGCGGTGCGCGCAGTGCCCAGTGTTATTTTGTACTACGAACCCGGTAACGCTTGCGGAGAATCCGGTAGAGGATGATGGAGTTGGCGAAGCCGACTATGAACAGGAAGGATGCGCTCACAGCGGCACCTGCATCACGACATACGATAGATATTAGTAGCTCAGTAGCCAGCTTTGCGGGGAAGTGGACAGGAAGAACAGAGAGCGTTACCTACGATGCCCCCGACCGCTCCCACGCCGTCGATGTGTTCGTAGACGTTGGTGCTGATGGCGATGGCGACGTTCTGCGCGAAGTGTCAGAGTGAGGATAGGGATTGGGGAAGGCCGGGGTCCCACCACGACGATCACAATCGTGCTGTGCCCGAGGGAGAAGAACAGGCCGCAGGTAACGGGAAGCTGGCCAAGGTTGATGAGGCTCCGGGTCGCGTTGTCAATCGCGCTGCGAAGAGGTGAGTTCCAGGTGCATGCCAGCGCGGAAGAATCCCGGACGGCCGATAGATGATGCGTCAGCTAGTGCGCAGTAGGATGGCAGAACCTAACGTTTGTGGTGAGCTTCGATGCGGGCGCGTGGGTACGCGCGAACGGGTATGGAGATGCACTCACGGAAGCAGAGTCAGGAGCTACCTGATGTGGTCAGCGTCCAAGGCTGTCACGAAAGACGTCAGTGAGGGCTTTGGGCGGGTAGGGCGGTTGGTAGGGAGCGAGCAGGTTGCAATAGGTGTGTCCCTCAACCGCGGGACGCGAAGTCAGGAAACCATGAGGTACCGTGCTTCAAGCAGCGCAAACAAAGAAGCTATCCCATCCGGACAATCCGACAGTGATGAGAACGCAGCTTGACCATGCAGGCCGGGGCGATCTACCCCTGGCCTACGTCTGGGAAGCCTGACCAGTGCCTTCGCGTCACCACAAACGATCCCACAAGATACTCAGAGGTCCTAACACTTCAATGCCTGAGTCTGTGTGACAGAAGATGGATCTCGCACCAGCACTGCCTGCTACACGCAAGTAGATAGTACAAATCTTATACTCTTACGGTGCACAGTAGATTGGAGAAGCGTGACAGAAACATCGAGAGGCCACGCAGAGACGCATGATCCCTCCATGGTCTCTCAATGCTCCTCACACCCGGCGTAGCCACAGCCTATGACATATCATATCTCGGAAGAAACAGAGGTGAGCTCTGGTGTACTATATGTCCGCACTTACGTACCATGTCTGAGCCCAATAGTCTGAATGTCGAGCAACCACGCACGTTGCCGGATATAGGCATGGCAAGGGCGGTTGATATCGAACGTCGCATAGAAGGCGTTCATTAACACAGTGTGACAGTTTCTGGTGAGACCGCACTAACCCAAGCGAGGAGGGCGAGAGAGAGGATGGGGCGCGTCGCGGGCCGGCGAGCGAAGAGAATCGCGCTGACGATCCAGCAGACGGCGTTTGCGAGCAGCTCCGCGGTGAGCAGGAGGAGAGAGCGGCCGAAGAGTGTGAGCGTAGGCCTAGGGAAGCGGGGGCGGCGAACTGAGAGGATGCCGCTCAATCGCCGAGTCATCGTGGTTCCCGGAGTTGCTGCTCTTGCTGGGAGGCGATGACGTGCACGGCTAGATAGCGCGTGTATCCAGACCAGCGAGAGGGACCAACTGGAAGGATGTGGTTTGAAGACAGAGAGGAGGACAGGAGTCCCCTGACGTGCTCGAGCTCATAATCGCTATGACTCTGGCAGTGGTATGAAAGGTGCTGAGCAGATGATCGTGAGTAGATGTCTGGGCAGGTACTCAGATAGATAACGAAGTTTGGGCCGAAGTGAGAGAGATAAGGGGATCGATGGTCAAAAACTGGGCTGCTCAGCCTGCTATTGGCCAACCTGGGAGATTGACGATTTCATCCTAAGTATCACTTACTTCCACGAAGCTCTACTGGCCGCCACCGGTCATATAGACTGGTTCCGTGCAGATGGTCAGGCCGGTGCTGTATGTCGAGGCGTCGGAGCGATTCGAGCGAAGACATCTGGCCGTCGTGATCAGATGTACGTAGGTCAGCGCTGAGGCGTAGACTGTCCGCTAGGTTAAACTTCCGTGTCCGCTATGTGCCTATTGTCCGCACTCCATGTCGCTCAAAATGGCTGGGTCAACGGAGGATTTGGCCGGTGTCCTTTCAAGGAGCAGAGTTTAGGAAGGCGACGCGTCTAACTCGAAAAGTGTTAGCACGCGGAGGCGTTCCAGCGGTGACCCGATCGTGGTGGTGAGCATGACGGCAGCGTCGATCGGAGGCGTTGATGACGACCATGAAGACGACGAGGAGGATATATCGAGCAGCACGGAGGCTTACAAGGCTGCAAACGCCGCGCAAAGCGATGGAGGACGCGACAGGAGGACGGGGGAGGACAGGGAGCGCGTCGAGAGCGGGCGGCGCGTGTGTCACATCAAACGTCACGCGATGGTGACAGAAGATGAACCTGGGGTTCGCGTGGTGGGCTGCAGGAGGTCCGCACGCAAACTCTCCCCGAACCTCGTCCCGTTCCCGGCGGACTGGCAAGCTTCGTGCTTCCCTCCCTCTCCCGGGCCATCTATCGCCATCTCATATTGCACGACTTGCAACGTCTCTCTCCTGCGCTTGTCCCCGCTAATCCGCCTCGCCTGCTGCCCGCCTGTCAATCCACTCTTCACCCGCTCTCGCCTTGCTTTCGTTCGGACCCGACTCCTTCGCCGCCCGCCACGTCTTCGACATCTGTGTTGTCTGTACCAGCCCTCGACGTCACCTACACCCCCGCGAATGTCCAGGAATGCCCGTCTCACATCTAAGGATAGACACTTCCCTCGCTGCGTCCGCCAACCCTTCCTCCAGCCGAGCACACCGCGATAGTGCACGCACACCCCGCACGCCTCTGTCTGCACGCAGCGCCGCTAGCTCCTCGCAACACACTCTGCGCAGTCCCTCTTCTGCCTCTGCCTCCTCCATCATGTCCACCACCTCGCGCGCACCCTCGAGCGCCTCATATCTGTCCGCCAACTCTGCTCACAGTCAGCGTTCTATGCCCACCACTCCAACATCCGCGTCTAGTCGTCCAGGCGCCCCCTCCGCATGGCCTACCATTGGCTCAGAGTCGGAGGACGAAGGGACGAGCGACGCGGAGGAGTACGTTCTGGCCATGCACGACTTCTCTCCGCAGCAACCGAACATCACCTGCCTGAGCTTCCGCGCCGGTCAAGTCATCCATGTTCTGAACCGCGATCCTAGCGGCTGGTGGGATGGCGAGCTGGATGGAAGACGAGGATGGTTTCCGAGCAACTATGTCACGTCGGAGGTCGGCTTGCTCACCGAGGAAGAGCTTCCAGGAGGGAAGGTGAGCAATTCACCTGATTCCGTTCATACGCCGGCCACGAGAATGCAGATGGCGGGAACACGATCAACGGGCTGTACGACACCGCTGGTACTGTTTCCGTCACCTTCCGTCGAAGAGCGTCAAATCAATCCGCGACGAACTGCTGCGCACTCTTGTTTGACCGCTGTGGAATAAGCGCAATCATTACAATCCGAGAATCCCGTTATTGTGCTTCTGTTGGAACGTTTACACAGGCTTGCGCCGTAATGTTGTTATTCGCAACGACTGATTCTCCGCACTACGGTCTCGGAATGGTAGCCACGCGACCGCCTGAGATATAGGCCTGAGATATAGAAGTATCGGATGGGACTAACCATGTACTGCAGAAACTACGCCCCGGACATGCCCAGAATATGTCCGTCTCGTCAACGACGTCCTGGGCGAGCACCAGCTCTCGGAAAGCGCAACCCACCTTCGCACGCAACGACCACAGACCATCACCCGCCGACTCCTTCAGCCAAACTATCGACATGTACTGCCCACCGCTCATGCTCCCTCTCCTCAAAGCCCTTTCCCTTCTCCAGAATGCCGTTCGAACCAGCCGCATACAACACTACCAGCCTGCCACCGCGTGTATCATTTCCTGCGTTCGCGCTCTCCTCTCCGACATCGGGTGCTTATCCCGCGACGCGCCGGTGCTCAGACAACACGGCGTACTCTCACAAGAACGCAAACGCATCCTCTCAGACTTGGCCTCGCTCGTCTCCCAAGCTAAGCGCGCATCCGAGGAGACCATCACCGACGAGACGCGCGAAATTGAAGTTCAAGCCATGGTTCGACTGGCCGGACAACTCTTCGCGCACGTACGGGGCTTTCTCGCCGTCGCGGTGCAGTGCGGCGTTAACCTCCCTCCCACCGCGGTGCGCGCAGTCCGCACCGACTCTCAGTCGTCGCGTCTCGACGACGAGGACGCCTTTGCAACGCCGGGTCGCACGACCAACGGATCGCGGCACGCCCCCGGAAATCGACTAACACGAATACTCCGAGCAGGCCGAAGAGCCTTGGAGACCTCAAGGTCCCTAAGCGCGCGGTTATAGGCGCGGACTACCCGCCTATGCCGGCAGGCCCGCTCAGGCTGCCGCAACGGAAGTTGTCCCACCAGCAGCTTGCTTCGCCTGCACGGCGCACGTTCAGCGAGAGCACGCCGCGTGGTCACAGGCCTGCGCAGGACTCGATCAGCAGTGACTCCTCGTCATCGTCCTTCTCCAGTGACTCCGTTGGCACCCCAGCTACGCCTGTTTTCCCCTGCGGTCCGGCCACAACCGCAGAGCTCACGGAGGCGCTCAGGTATACGCACGACAACTACCTCTCGACGATTGCTGCGTTCATCGGCCATGCGCACTCACATTCCGGCATTCGCATGCATCGAGTACCGGGCACATGTACGACCTCGTGCGCGAGGTCGTTGATGTTGTCTGCCGCCTCCTCACTATCGTCGAAGCCGTCCTCCGACATCCGGATGTCCTCCCGCGAAGGCTGAAGGCCTGCGCGCTGCGAAGGAGGGGCTTTATAACGTTACGAGCACCCTTGCGGAGTCCGTTCGCTTGCTCACTGCCCCTCCAGCTGATGACGTGTCCGAGGAGGCAGAGAAGGAGGGACTACTGCGATGCGCAACAAACGCGCTCAAGGCGGGCTCCGACTGCGTCAACGCTGTCAAAAAGTGTCTGCAGCGTACCACGGGCGAGCGGTCGTTCGTGTTCAACCTCCCCGCTCCTGGCGATCCCGATGGCGGGATGTACACCCCCCGCAAGTTCGGCCATGCGCACCGCCCGTCCACTGCGAGCACGAAGAGCACGCGGAGCGCCCGTGCGCCCAGGATCCGCAAGGAGAGCAGCTTGCGCGAGCTGCACGGGCCGTATGTCGAGGGCGAGGAGGAGGACCTCACGATCCAGGCGCAGGACGCGGAGGATGCGGATCACTCGATGACCGTGACCATCAAGCGGCACGCGGACGACTCGCCTCTCGCGGTCGTGCAGCACCCGCCATCTCCTGCTCCCGAGGCAGAGACAGAGGTGGGGGTCCAGGAGAGCATGCCCTGTACGCCTGTTACCTCGAGTCCTATCGCCGTGGACAGGGCACTCCCGCCCGTGCGCCCGTCGTTTGAGTCTGTGGCGACGAGGTCGGACGCGATGTCGCTTAATTCGTATGCGCCGACGGAGGACGACCGGACGACTTGGGAAGGCAGCACGCGCCATTGCGGGCCTGCAAGCACGATGTCTTTCGAGGAGAAGCTGCTCAACGGCGAGCTTCCTACTGTCCCTGGCGGCCATGCGTTCGCGAGTGCCGTCCTGCCCTGGACGTTCCCGCACGATCACGCACCCGAGGACGTCGCGTACAACAGCGACGGCCAGCTCGTCGGCGCGACGCTCGAGGCGCTTGTCGAACGCATGACCCCATACGACGCGCTAGTCGAGCCCCCTTCGCCGCAGTGTTCTTCATGACCTTCCGGCTGTTCACGACGCCTGCGGAGCTCCTCACAGCGGTCATTGCACGGTACAACATCCTCCCACCCCCTGGCCTGTCCGACGGCGACCTCCGCCTGTGGCAGCAGCGCAAGGGCCTGCCGGTGCGCCTGCGCGTGAGCAACTTCATCAAGACGTGGGTGGAGAGCTACTGGCGGCATTCGACAGACGCCGTGGTCATCCCGACACTCGTGTCGTTCATCAGGGACGCGCTCGCGGCGATGTTCCCCGGGCCGAGCCAGCGCATCCTCGAGCTCATCCACCAGCGCGTCGCCGCTGGCCCCAGCAGCGAGCTGCAGACTAGTCCGAAGGGCGACCGCGTGCGCGACGCGGGCATCCCGCTCAATCCCCCGACGTTCCCTGGCCCCATCTCGGAGATCCCACGGCCGATTATGACGAAGAACGTGCTGTCGGCGCTGCGGTCGAGGCACTATGCGAGCGTGGCGCTGACGGACTTCGACGCGCTGGAGCTGGCGCGGCAGCTGACGGTGATGGAGTGCACGCTGTACTGCGCGATCGAGCCCGAGGAGATGTTGGGCGCCGGGGGGAATGCGAAGGAGAAGGAGCGCGGGGTGCCGGTGAATGTGAACGTGAAGGCGGTGACGTCGCTGAGCACGGCAATCACGGGATGGGTCGCGGAGAGCATACTGAACGAGCCGGACACGAAGAAGCGGACGGTGCTCGTGAAGTACTTCATCAAGCTCGCGGATCGGTGTGTGGGACTGAGCAACTACAGTACGCCGCGGAGCATCTTGGCGGCGCTGGACTCGTCGACGATTGCGAGGCTGCACCAGACCTGGGTGGTGAGTGTTTCCCGGGCGTTCTGCGTTCTGCGCACTAGTTTGTGGACATGGAGGCTGACGATAGTCGTTGTGGTAGGGTCTGCCACAGAAGGCGAAGGTACAGCTCGAGTCGCTGAGGAAGCTTGCAGACCATGCGAGGAATTATCACGAGTATCGGTCGCGTCTGCGGAATACCGCCCCTCCTGCAGTTCCCTTCCTTGGTGAGCACATCGTCCTTGCTGTGTGAGAACTGCGCTGACGTTGTGGACAGGTCTGTATTTGACGGATATCACGTTCTGCCGTGAGGGCAACCCATCGCTCAGGACGTCGCCGAAGGCGCCGGAGAAGAAGCTGCTCAACTTCAACAAGTACCACAAGCTCGCGCGTATCGTCCAAGGTTCGTTGTTATCCTCGTCTTGTTGCCTTGGCTGTAACTAATGCGTCCTTTCGTAGATATGCAACGCTTCCAGGTGCCATACAACCTCAAGGTGATCCCGGAGGTGCAGGCGTACCTTAGGGATGCCTTCGAGAAGTCCCAGCGCCAGGGCGACCTCCAGGACCTCTACCGGCGCAGTCTCCTCGTCGAGCCGAAGCAGTCCGCAGAGGCGCCCCCAAGCAGCGACGTCCGCCAGCTCTTCGCATGGGCCAGTCGCTCGCAACAATCCGTGTCTCCGGCTCCCGCATCATAGTACCTCCCATTCGTTGTGTCATAGCTGTTATTGGACCCTGTGCATCTCGTCTCCTCTGTCCTCCTTGTTCCCATTTTCGTCTTCATGTTTTCTGGTCGATCCTCGCTCTTCGCATATGTTCTCCTTGTCGTTTTGTAACATTGCAATCCCCCTCTCTCCTTGTACTTGTGCCGCTATGGTCCGCTGCATATCTCCTTCCTTCTCTTTGCTCCTCGAGTTTGCATCTGCGTTCGCATCCACATTGCGTGCCGCGACGCGCATGGACATTACACGCCAGCATCATCTAGCATCGGGCTCCCCGTGCCCTTAGGTTCCCTGGTCTAGTTACCCCTACACCCTTCCGTTGTCCCCCTATCCCCAGCATACCTCATATCCCCGCCCATCCTTACATTCCACGAGATCATTTTCGTACCCATCTCACCGACCTTATAATCCCCGCCGATCTGTCATTACAATCCTCAACCATCATCCTATCCCCTCATCTTATTTCATCTCGTTTGCTCTGTGTCTATCTGTCTGTACTCTTCCCTCGGGTCGGGGGAGCGCCGCTGCGCTGTGCACTGTATATGAGCGGTACGCTCCTCTGCGAAAAGTTAGCATAATGTACGATTCGTCGTCTAGTTCACATATTGTTATTCTCATCCGGATCTTCCGCCAGAATATATATGTCTGTTTAGAGGCGCTGTTCACATTCTCGCAGGTCATCACAATCAGAGACGATAGAATTCTAAGATATAGGAGGATGCCTTCGTTCGAAGGCCGGTACTGGGTTCGACATATGATACTAGTTGAAATCGGCCTCACGGCTCTTGTGCCTTGCTCTAGAGACCCAACTCGAAGAGCCGGTAGCGACGAGTGTTGACATGAAACTCCAGGGTACCCTGCTCGTGGAGGCGGTCATGCTTGGTGCGATGATATGCATGTTGGGAGAGCACCCACCTGCGCATACATCTGCCAGATGTCCGCTAGCTCGTTGTCTCTGCCACAGAGCTTCTTGACCATGCGGTCAAAGTCGAGAACTTCTTTGCATGTGTCACGCAAGGCATCAAGCACATCAGTCTGCTCGGCGCAGGCACGCATGTGCATGTAGTTCTTCGTCTCTCCCGCCAATTGCTCCTTGTAGAAGGACAAGCTGGAGGGCGCGTAGATGTCAGAGCGCTGTTAAATGTCGGAAAAGAGCGAGACGAGCTTACATGTCACTACAAGTGGATATGACAGTGAGTTGGAGATGTCAGTCAACCGATCCGAGGTATATAATCCGTAAGTGAGACTGTGGGACGTACTTCGCGCCTACGACCCAACGTTCCATGTAGCTACAAAGTCAACGCGTCAGAGCTGAACCTGGACATTTGAGTCTGTGATCGGGGTACTCACGGCAGCATCTGCAGATAGGAGTCCGGTGTGGCGCGCCAGGTGTTCATGAAGAGGAAGTGGATGTATGGAGGACATATGCCCGACCGCGTCCGCAAGTAGTAGGGGTACAAGGTCGCATGTGGCTTGATCTCCATGTCGCGGGTTGTGCACTCGATGTACATGGCGGTCACGGCGTCCAAAGTGCCCGCTATGATCGCGTCGGCTCCTACGTCGTTCCACAGCCTGTGCGCATCGCGCAAGAGGTCGACAAGCGTGTCCAGCGCAGGGGAGAGTTGCTTCTCTCCGCGAGTGAAGCGGGCAGCGAACTCCTGGATGGCATCGAGGTGCTCAGCACCGAGGTCGTCAATGTATAGAATGACGGCCGAGTAGAGGCCGACGTAGTAGAGGTGCTCAGGGCTGAGGTGCCCGTATGCGGTCTCGGTGAAGGCGCAGGCAGAGTCCACGAGCTTCTCAATAACGTCGATGCTGTCGCCGCTCTTCCAGGAGCCCATTTGGTTGGCGACAGCGATGCGTAGCAGAGCGTTGGGCGGGGTGACGCGAGGTTTGTATTCGCTGCATTGTAGGAAGCCGCGGATGATGTCTCTAGTCTCAGAGTGGGCGTCACCGGTCTAACAGTGGAGTTAAAGTGAGTGGCAATGTAGGTAGTAGTCACAGAGGAAGTCAATAAGGCTGACCTTCAGTCCCGGAGAAGGAAGACTGACATCCTCGTTGCATTCGTGAACTTGCATTACGGGTGTCCTGCCGATAGATATGGTAAGACTGCGTGAAGTGCAGAACAGTGGGGACGTGACTCACATGCTACTGGCAGTGGGGTTGAAGCACTTAGGCTGTCGTTCGAGGGAGAGGAGTTGAAGGCCTGGTATGTCCTGTCTATGGCGGACTGAGGGTTCTTATACTGTTCACAGTTCAATAGGACGCCCTGAGATGGCACGATGAGCAATATCGACTAATGAACAGTACGCATGTGTTCGTAAACTGAAGTATGCATGGTATGCAAACGTCGAGGCGCAAGCGCAGAAATCGCTCTGAACGTCATAGGTCGAGTTCTGGTTCCGATGTAAGCCGCGCGTCCACTCAAGTAATTACCGTGGTTTCCGTCTAGACCTTCTTCGCATACATGTCTGGCTTCTGACATAGGGAAAAATGAACCAGGAAATCACTGCAAAATCGCTTCAGTCAAACGGAACAACGCATCTAGGGAGTCATTACGGGGCCATGTGAGCGGGTACGCCCTGCTCGCGGTAACCCAGAGAAGTTATGATGGCTGCCCGAGCTAAGCTTCGTACCCAAGTTCAGCGAGTCGGTAGCGCTTCGCCTTGAGCGAGAACTCCAGGTAGCCCTGAAATGTAAGGTTGGCATGGTGGCCATCGAGCGGTAAGCGTGACACATACCTGGAAGTACATCTGCCATAAGGCAGCCAACTCGGCGTCCTCAGACGTCAGGACGCTCATCGTGTGGGCGGTATCAAGCACCTCATTGACCAACTGGCGCAAAACATGAGTCGCCGAGGTCTGCTCGACCGCCGCACGGAGGTGAACGTAGTTGTTCGTCTCGCCCGCGAGTTCCTCCTTGTAGAAGGAGAGGCTATTACGTGCGTCAGAATGGCGCTGGCCAGATGGGCCGGTCAGACGAATGCACGCACATGTCGCTGTTGATGAACGATGCTCCATGTCAGCGGCAATAAATATGAACGGGATTTGTCACTCACTTCGTGCCCAGAGTCCAGTGTTCCATGTACCTGGGACCGCTGCTTCAGTATATATAGGATGTCCAGACATCGACCCCACTCACGGAAGCAGCTGCAGGTAAGACTCGGGGGTAGGCCTCCAGCTCTGCATGAAGACGAAGTGGATGAAAGGTGGGCCGATCCCAGCCCGGGTGCGAAGGTAGTAGGGAAAACGGGTCGCTGATGGTTTGATGACCAAGTCCTGCGCGGTGTACTCAATGTACATGGCCGTAACAGCGTCGAGCGTGCCCGCAATGATAGCGTCGGCGCCATACTGCGTCCACAGCTCGTGAGACTGGCGAAGCAGCCCCGCAAGGCGGTTCAGGACGGGGTTCGGTTGCTCCTTCCCCATCGCGAACCGGCCTGTGAACCTCATGACGGCGTCCAAGTCGCGTTCGCCAAGGTCGTCGACGTACATGAGACAGGCCGTGTAGAGAGCGATGAAGAAGCGATGTTGGGGAGTGGTATGGCCGTAGGTCGTCTCCGTGTAGACGCAACTGCCGTCGAGGATCTTCAAGACGACTGCCGGGTTGATGTCGGTGGGCCACAGGGAGAGCTCCGATTTGAGCTTGATACGAAGCTCGACATCGCACTGGGTACCGGGAGACTTGTAACTGGAATGGTTGAGGAAGTCGCCGATGATGTCCTTGACATCCGCCAGGGGATCCACGGAATTCTAGTGCAGTCAGGGTAGGCGTGTTTCCGACGCATATAACAGACGGCGGCCGCTTACCTCGCGTATAGCCATGAAGTTCGGGCTTTCAAGTCACGATTGTTGGAGATGGGGGGTACCGATGACGAGTTCCAACGCGGTAGCATGCCTTTATATCCAGCGAGGTATACTCATGGTTCACTGGCAACTGGTAAGCGGTTCGAAGCCTCCCACGCGGGCTGGAGGTGTTCCATAGGAAATTTATAGCCGTGATCCTCATGGCGCACGGTAAAGGTAGAAATCTGTGGTTTCGGGGAAGCCTTTGCCTTAGGAGGAGGAGGCGCTTCGTCTCCGGACGCCCTTCGCGCCTGTGTGCGGTCTGCGCGTCCAGGCTCCAGGCTCAGCGCGCTCAGGCACTGCTCGCTCGCGCCTCGCGGAGCTATGAGCGACCCGGTATTCGTGATGACGATCTGCGATCTTGCAGGATCTTGCAGGATCTTGCAGGATGTGGTTGGTCGCGGGAATGGCCACAGTCATCCCATTGAGTCATTCTTGTGGTAAGCCACCGTAGACCGCCGACACTGCAACAGTGGATTGAATCAGCGTCGTTCATGAGCGTGGTTCAAGAGATTGGCACGTGTCGAGCCAGCGTCTTGAGCTTGGCGACGAAGACGAGGCAGGCAGTATACTTACTCTGCATGGGAAACATTCGTGTTCGTGGCTTGCTGAGCGTATGTATGTGCAATGAGGATGGCGCATGTGGTACTCGTGATTTGGATGAGGACATTCAAGGCCAGGCCAGCGTCCCAGAGTTCGATCGGATACTTCACCGGTTCACCCCTCAACTTGGGGCTCTTCTGTCACTGAGGCGAGCGATGAAAGAAAGACTGCACAAGAAATGTCTTGCGTTGTCTTCAACCGCTGCAAGTAGCAGTGATTTTTGCTAGCTGGATTGCCCTGGTGTCAGCACCGACTGCCAGTGGGAATCGCATTGGAGGCGAAACTAACGCACAGCGCTCTGGACTAGGACGTACGCGCTGCGGTGGCAATCGAATGCATCCACTGGTCCAGGAATTTGACCTCCAACTTGCCCGAGATGAACCCTGAGAGCTGTTATGTCACCTTCCCCCCCTTGAAGGTGTCATGAGACGAAACGCAGCGCTTCATGTTTTCTGCTACGGACGAACACAAGGAGGGTTGATGTTCTGAAAGTGATGAGCGATGATAAGCGCGTTTGTCTTACAGCAAAGGCCGAGATCACATACCTAGGTGCCAGGCTGTCTTGTGGGCTGTAGACAGGCCGGTATCAGATCCCTAGCGCTGATATTGGCTCCTACAGCGCTCGCATTGACAGAGTGCACGATCACCGTTGTTGCGTATGGCACAGCCATGGAAGCAGGGAAGCAATGTCGTGTCCTCGATAGTAGATGGACGCTCCACTGATTGAGGTAGCGCCCTCCCGGCCCGAACCAGCTTAATGCCGTCTGTCATATACACAAGCCACTTACCTGCAGGGACGCATACTGAACAGTGAAGGCTCGCGTTTTGGGGGGAGCATGCTGGCTTGATTCGCGATTGCAGATCTCTATATGTTGCGTATATGCATGTAAGGCATTCAAGCACGGACGTATCGGGCCACGTCCACCACCTCTTCGAGGCGATACCTCCGCGCACTGAAATGGAACTCGACATAGCCCTGTTCGATGAGACCGTCCGAACCGAGTTATTAGTCATGAGACGTTCTCGACAAGCGGCGGCCGACGCACCATCACGAAGCTGTGGCAAATCTCGGTCAGTCCTGGCTGACAGGCGGCTAGTTCCTCGATCTTGCGGATGCTTTCCAGGTTCTCGTCTACGACCTCCTGCAAGACCGTGATTGGGGGCTTCTGTTCCGCCGCTGCGCGGAGATGCACGTAATTGTCCGTTTCTCCTGCCAATGTCTCCTTGTAGAAAGAGAGGCTAGCCGCGAAGCTCGCACGTCAGCGTCAGAGGAGGGACGTTATGGGAGAGAGCACTCATACATGTCACTGTGAGTTCAAGGATACGGTCAGCAAATCAGCCGATGGACCGTAGACCCAGACAGCACGTACTTGATTCCTACGGTGATAAGTTCGAGTTCCCTGGATGATAGCAGGTAGACGGATGAGAATGCGCACGAAGTACGGCATGCAAGGCTACTTACGGGAGCATTTGCAGATAGAAGTGTCCTGTAGCTCCACCCCAATTCTTGGTGAAGTTGAGATGGGCGTATGCAGATGCAATACCCGCCTTGAGGCGCAGGTAGTACGGGTAGCGGTCCGCCGCCGGGTGAACCCTGTCACCCTTCGTCACAAGTTCGATGTACATTGCGGTCAGGGAGTCGAGCGAGTTGGTGATGATGGCGTCAGCGCTGATACGGGGGTGATACTCGTGAAGCGTCCCCAGAAGCGTGGTCAGGCGGTCAAGGGCGACCATGGACTGGCCCTGACCTTGAGTGAACCGCTGTACGTATTCACCAACCGCATCCACATTGTACTGCCCGACGTCGTCGACGTACGTCAGGTACGCGGTGTAGAGCGCCACAATGAACTGGTGCTCATAGCTGGTGTGTGTGTAGGCGCTCTCGGCGATCCTGCAGCACGTGTCTGTTAGTCCCTTGACGAAGGACTGGCTGAGGCCATCGTTCCACGAGAGGATCTCCGCTGTTATCTCCTTTCTCAGGTCGGGGTTCTGGGGCGTTTGAGGAGACTGGTAGGGAATTCGGTCAAGGAAGCCTTGCACAATGCTCTTGATGTTCGAGATTGTAGCTTCATCCGCCTGCTGTTCATAGCGGTAAGTGAGACGCTGATGCCGGGACGCTATCGCGCCTGCTCACATGCGCTGCGTTTTGGATGGAGGCGCTTTGATATCCTTCTTTATTCGACGGCTCCGCGTCTGTCTTGGTGCCTTGATCAAACAGCTACAAACCTGGTAAGCATAACGATGATGCGTGATAGATGAGGCCAGGGTTCACCGTGGTGTCCCGAGTAACGTCGAGGAAAACTTCGTGACGAGGTGATCTGCATGCCGGCGTAAGTACATCTCCGGTCGTAGGACGGTGCATGGTTGTCCATACCTTGTCACCACGTGTGTCCCATGGATATGTAGTTCGTTGAGGTCAGACAAAGCGGTAGGCATCTTGATTCTTGGGTGCGTAGATGAGGAGGTGTGAGGTTGCTGGTCGATTGTCTTGCGATCCTCCAGGCTTTTATATCAAACAGGTCTCACAGCCAGTGTCGCATAGTGTACATGGCCGCCCAGTCGCTGGCTTCCGCTGCAGAGGCTGCCGAGTCTCAGACAGCGACGTCTACCGGATGGGTATGACAGAGGATGAGAAGAGTCAGGGGGTCGCTTGTCGCAATTGGAGAAGCCGTCCCGAGAAGGGAAGGAAGGCCGGACCGCTCGCGATGAACCACGCCATCAGAGACAAGTTGCTCCTGGATGGGTACGAGAGGGCCGCAACATGAATCGGCGGAGTGATCGCACCCCGGCGCTCATGCATGCATATGCACTCGGTGGTCCCTACGCCTTGCCAAGACCGCTCGCAGTAGACGATATCCCATCGTCGGGCTCCGGGTGGTGGCTTGTCTCGCGGGTCTTCCTGGCTCAGTTGAACAGGACCGGTGCAAGGGGAGTGAACTGGGAGGACACTTCCGAATCCCGATAAGGTGTCACAACTCGCTCATCGTACGGCAGTGGTGTTGGTGATAGCGCGTTGTCTGCGCGCTGTTTTTCGCAATTCCCGAGCTTCCATCTGGGAGAACGAGCCCTGTGCAAATTCGTCGGTATCAATGCGGTGCCCGCTCGGAGCGATTCGGGCTGAGGTCATCGGCGACTCTGTCGGCTCCCTCAACACTCGAATGGATATCTGGAGGAAGTAGGTCTGATCGGTGTTAGAGGATTGCGCCCCCGCGAAGTCGCCTGTGCCGATATCAGTGTACGGATACCATACCGTAGGTGCGATGTGGTTCAGATGTGGTTTTCCCAACGCCAGCTCATCGACGCGATCGGCTTGTATCGGCATCGGCATACTCCGGTGCTTGAGCGCTTGTTCCTTGCAGCGTGCCCAGTCCAAGCCCAATCTCTCCGAGTCTCTCGCATCTCTCTGGTTGACTATCTCAAGATCAGGAACCTGCAGGCTAGATCGCAGCTCGGTCGGGCTCGGTCCCGCCACTTCCAAGCTTGATAACCCCGAAGACTCATGCACGAGGCCAGGAATACGGTAAGTTTCGCTCCTGAGGAATTCGCTCACCATTCGGGCGTTTGCGTTGCCTTGTTCTCCTCTCCGACAGGGACCATCGAGGTGTGTGTATGTGCTCGTCTGAAGGCTCATAGCGCGCAGATGTCACTGCGGAGCTTCGCCAGCGATGATCCCTAGACTTCCAGGAGACTCTCGCGGGAGCGACCCCGCTCGCCGCTTGCACCTACGTAGCCATATTGAGACCGACGACAACCGCGGCGGCTAGGCTATCCGGTACTTCCACTGCAACGGACGCATCCTTTCCGCCCTACTGAAATCCTGGCAAAATGGGAACATTGCTTGATTCCGCCAGGTGGGATATTTTATGTTTACGAGACGATAAGCCTCCAAGGAAGTCTCACTTAGGATGGTTTGGAAGGCTTATAGACCTATTGTGGCAAGTGTAAGGGGTTACGTGCAATGTTTTAGAGATAGCAAACTCTTACTTTCAGCAATCCAATTTCTATGCCTTGACTAACCCCAGAAAGGATGCTTTCTTTGCAGTGTTCGAGGCTAGAGCGCCACGAGGCGGCAACGAGAAACGCCGTCTCGCCTCTCCACTTCTTGTTCAGGATCTCCGACGCCGACAAGCGCCCTGCGAGTAAGTTCCGTGACACGTCAGTCTACAATGTATGGAGTGCATAGGTATGGTCCGACATCTAATCTGACACTGTCCATCACACTGTCATTCACCTCACGCTACAGCGGAAGTCTCCTTGTGGATCTCCAGCCCAGGCGGAGCGCCCAAAGCTGCACCGACGCCGGTCAGTCTCCGCAGAATGGAAGGGTACATGATAATTGTAGACTCACCATCCTTGATGGCGCCGTATAGGAGGAACTGACCGGAGACAAGTCCAGCGGTCATCACCATCCTCGGACCCAGACCTGCGAAGAGCCCGCGGAAGCCGGCTTGCTTCGCAAGGGCGACGAGACGGTAAGCCATGGTGCCCTCCGGTCCGTGGCCTTTGTTGATCTGCGAGAGGAGGGTATCCGCAGGCTAAGGCACCGTGACGGGTGTCAGGAGACTCAGTCAGCAGGTTAGGCCATGAGCAGATGCGGGACACTCACTTGGCTGAGGATGGCCGCTGCAAAACCAGCAATTATGCCGCTTCCGAGGCTGATACTGAACTTGGCGGTGCCGCTCAAAGACCGTTTGGTCTCCTCCGACATGTTCCGGAATGCAAGTTCATGGCAGAACTCGTTCACTGTGAATTGACCGATCGCGTATGGGATCTGTCTAGAAAGCAGTACGTCAGTACACTGGACTGTCAGTCGAAAGAGAGACCCCATACTTGCAGAGGATAGGCAGGAATCCCGCGTACAGGCCAGAGAAGCCCTCCTCCCGAGCAAGGCGCGCGAAACCGGTCATCAAGCCCGTAGCGTAGTGGCGTTGAGACACGAGTCGGATACGCGTCGCTTCCAGTGGGGTGAGGAGGATGTCGGCAAAGAACCTTGGGGGGGGGGGGGGGGGGGGTGAGTCGATTACCGGGTGAAGTTAGTTGCGACATACTCCGCTACACTTGACGCTCCAAGGTATATCGCGGTGCGATATTGCACGGCAGACTCCTGGTCGCCTGCGATTTGGACGAACTGTTTCTTCCAGAACTCATACCCAGCAAACTTGGCTCCACCCTAGCAGCGTTGTGTGAGCGATTCAGTACGGCGTTCATTAGTAGTAGTCTACACATACCTGTACCAGGTAACCGACGGCCGTAGGTCCGAACCCGGTGAGTAGCGCGGCTGGCCCTTCTTGGGCCACTATCCTCCGTCCGCCTGATAAGAGGGACATGCGCGCCATCTCGGGGTCGACCTGTATACGGGTCTTGACCACATCAATGGCTAGTCACAGACGACACCGTTAGTTTCGAGCATTGTTCAAAGAGTGACTCTGCAAACTTACGGGTCATCCCGCCATGAGTGATGCTGGAGGGAACATGCGTCAAGCTCCCCGGCCACCGAGATGAAGTCAGTACTTACGTGCAGCACAATGCGCCTGTGAATCGTGTTAGCATTGAGCTCTATTCACTCGGGCCTTGCCTGCTTACCCGCAAGGAAGAATGAGGAATAATCCTTCGGAGTGAATTGAGGAATCACAAATGGTGTCTTCGCAGGCGTTCCTTCATGTTTCTCTGATAGGTTTGACATGTCTATATCAGCGTGATACGAGAGGCTTGCGTCGTTAGCAGAAATGAGGTCTATGGATAATGGGAGGGTATCGTGGAGGTTGGGACAAGCTTGCAACAGTACGGTCTGACCCGGAGACCGTGTCCCTCATGCCATTGACGTCATAATATACGAGACGTCGGGCCGCCTCGGTACCTTGTAGGCGCCGGCTGATGTAACCCTACTTATGCGACAAGCGGCTTTACTTCCGTAACAGTTCGTAACTTGAACCCTGCAGGTTACTCCTGAGCCACCACAGGCCAATTCCTGAAGTTGTTCTTGTTGAGGTTTGGGCGACCACGGTAAGTCGTTACACATGGACGAACAACGTCGCATCACGACGTATGTTCTAATCATACCGATAGCTGTTGTTTTTATTGTCTTCTATTGTTCTCAACTCGACGACGGACACTGGTATGACACGTATAAATTCTTTCTCGACGTACACGGTCATCTCACTGGCGCTGCATACACAGACTGAGGTGAGCCACTCTGTCCTTACTCATTTCTATCGTCTCGTTGCTGATGTACCTGAGTAGACTATTCGCATATAGTCTTGAACTCATACTTGCTCGTCTACTGCCGGCCACTGTACTGCTTTTAACTTGGAGTACATCGCTACCACCCGCACGCACGCAAGCTTCAAACATGCAGAGCCTTGACTCCGCCACACCTTGTGGCGAGGCCTCGACTGTCGTCGCGCATGAGGAACCGGGCGCTGAGTTTCCAACTCCTGTGGCCAACACACTCAGCTCGTATGTCCGTGCAGATGTGTACCGCATAATTACTAACCATCAATGCAGATTCTTCCGAATGAATGGAGACGTACTCTTGAACATCATCATCTGGATACTCTCTAACAAAGATGAAGATTCGGCCCGTCAGGGTGACCTGTGCGCGCTGTCACAGACCTGCCGTTACATGCGCCGTCTCTGCATGTCGCGTCTCTTTGGTACTTGTACCGTTCGAGTGAAGGGATGCATAACTCTGGAAGAGTTGCCACCATCATCTGTATGGCCTCATATCAAGTATGGGACTCAGTTTAATCTCACACGCGAACGCTAATCATCAGCGTCCGTAGGAATGTGCGTTTCTGCAATACTCGATATCACCCGGAGCTTCGTAAGATTTCATCGGGACGCATGATCTACTATCCCAAGGGCCCAATCAAGTATACCATAAAGCCCGAGCTAGGCGGCCTCTTCGATCCTCTGCTGTTGGACGTAAAGCTGCGCAAAATGTCAAATCTACGTTCCGTTTACGTGCACGGTGATCGCGATGGGGTACACGATATCTCACTGGCTGCCTTGAAGGCTATCTTGTCCCTGCCGCATCTGCGCGACTTCAAGATGGTCAACCACGAAATATATCCTTGCCCCGACGCAGACGGTGCTGCCACGGAACCTCACAATGACCGTTGCTGTGAAGGCCTGGCTTCCGTGACCTCTTTCACATATGACGTCCGCATGGCTGGTGTCCCTCCTGGTTATCCCGCAGATACTGCACAGCAGGCTCTCGCGGCGATTCTAGGCGGACTTGCCCCCTCCCTGGAAACACTTTGCCTCCCTAGCATCTACGCCCCAGTCGAGACCATCCGCGAGACGCATTGGCCTGTTCTTCGGGAGTTCACCCTGAGAGGCGAGCATCTGGACCCTCCGTCCGCACCATACGCAGGCCTCTTCGTGAAGATGCCCAAGTTACGTGCCCTCAACCTCGATATCGCACGTCCTCACATAGCATGGCCCACCGGACATGTGGCCCCCTTCCCCTGGCCCAGTTTGGAACACCTGACGCTCTCGCATCCCAGTCCCGACGATGCGATATATGCCCACCTTCCATCGTCTATCCGTAGTGTCTCTTTGCATAGCTGGCCGTCACAGACATATAATGTCTACCTCAAACTTGGCCGCCTCTCGTATATGGCGTGGCCTCGTCTTAGCCCCGCGACGCCTCCGCTGTCCTCCGCCATGCTGCGAGTGATGCAGGCGTGTAGCAACATCGCCAGTCATCTGACGCGTCTCCATATCGAGTATCTGGCTGACGGCAAGGAGGATGCTCTCCTGCGATACATATCCACTGCATTCCCCGCCCTTGACGAGCTTGAGATCCATCGTCGTCGTCCGGATGATATGCCTCAGGATCCCGACTGGCACCTGGTATGTCTTACCGTCAATACCTCCGGGAAACCGTTGTTCTGACCTTGTTTGTTCACAGAACACCCTCGGGAAAGCGTGCGCGTCCCTGACAAAGTTGCGCACCCTGTACGTCCAGACGCATCTCAGCGACTATCCCGAGCGGATCTGGATCCCGAGGATGGCGATCTACTATGTGGACAGTCAGCACACGCACTATGCACAGACGATCCTCGTCAACGCCGCTACAGCTCTCGCGGGCATGCTGGCGCCCTCGGTGGAGACCATTGCGTTCCTTACACCCGACAACTTCTGGCCGCGTTGGGCTATTTACAGTGTTCATGACGCTCCTGATGGGAAGGGCCGGACGGCGCTGTACGAGTACCATCGTCTTGCCCAGGGAGGGGCTGGTCATTGTTGGCCGTCCTGACATGGACCGGCAGGCTGAGCAGCACATCGGAAGTTGTCGATCAGCCTCATGTGGACCTTGTATGCACGAGTAGAATGCAAGTAGAACGGCATTGTGGTCAATCATATATATATTGTGCCTGTCTCGCGGGCCCCGACGTTCCCGATACTACTTATGTCCGGAGAAGCTGTTGTGATATATAGAAACATGTCTCGTACGCGGTGCACGGGCCGTGTGGAGAGAAACAGCAAGACCCAGGAGTCTTGCGAGAAGGGACACGCGGAATTGGAATCACCACCACCGTAGGAGTGGCACTCGCACAATGTAACCGGTGGTCATGAAAAGAGCCACGAGCAGTACCCTGAGTATCACTAGCAAAGAGAACACACAACACAGATATCAAACAGTGAAGAGCGTGAGCTACGGCGCAAGGAAGGATCTTCAACGTCAAATGTGTCGCGCATCACAGTGTTGACCGTCTCTGAGCCGCCCCATGCCGTGAGCGTTTCTGTCTGAGGAGGAAGGAACGGACGGTGGACAATTACAACATCGGAAAGGACGATTCCGCGACTCGGGCACCGCTGCAAACGGACGACACGAGTGTACTGCTCCTCTCCAAGTGAGAGGCGCTCGGGTGGATGTTCAAGAGAGGGTTCCACGATGGCGAACGCAGCATGGAACGGTACCTGGCGCGAACCGCGTTCCATCCTACGGTGCCGACCGAATGGACGTCCCCAGCGCACTTCTTGAGCACAAGTGCGAGGAGCTGGTCACGTTCGTCCACGCAGGCCAGAACGGCGAGAGAGTAAGCGGCGCCTATCGACAGGAGAGGGAAGATGGTGCGTAGCCCGCGGGAGGTGGGGATGTACCAGGCTGGTGGGGTGGCGGTATGTACTCGACGCAGGAGTTCCTCGCGGGAGATGGCTGTTACGCCGGCAGAGTGTGCGAATGCTGAAGGAGATGCGGCAAGCAGGGAGCTTCTCGATTCGTCGTGCTCGTCCGCATCCAAGGAGCTGTGGCCTGTGTCCCAGACGAAGATAGTTTGATCCGGAACCTGCTTGAGGATCTCCTCCTGGAGCCGACCAAACGCCAGTGCGCCCTCTCCGTAGATCGCGGGCATGTTGACACCGAAGATACCCATGGGCGAATACGCTTCATCCTCCTTGCGCGTCGTGACGCGTCTCGCTGCCCAGGACATGCGACGCGCAACGGTGATGGAGGTGAGAGAGGTCGTATGAGTGAGTACTCCTCGGTCGATTCCGGTCACCTCCTCGAGCACGTCGGCCAGCCCGCCCTTGGTCCCGAGATAGCTCCATAATCGCGGAGACAAATACGACGATCCGCGGGGCAATGAGTTCCTGCAGGGTCCATCCCCAGGTGTGCCAACGACTGCTGCGAAAGGTGGAGTGGGGAAGACGAGGGTCTTCATCCGGGTCGACGTCGGCAAGGAATGCGTAGCAGACAGTCGAGAGACTGTACCACGAGTGCATAGAGTTGATGGCCTCCGAGAGTTCGGCGCTGCTCGTCTTGTCGATGCAACAGGAGTCAACCCAGAGGAAGTCAAAGCCGTCTGCAAGGGCGTACGCGCAGGATTCGCGGATCTTCGAGGACGCCCTTTGAAGGACGATGTCAATGGGCAGCTCGGGCTTCAGCGCGCGCTCTGTGCGTGCATCGTCTTGGATTCTGAGGAGGTCCTGGTACGACTGCTCTCCGTCGGCTGACACATGTGCGAGATGATGGCGAATCGTAGGATTGTTGGATCGTTGACCCAAACGAACTCGCCGGTGCGTGTATCCAGGAGGCGCATCTTCTACGCCGAGCTATCAGTGGCGTCGCAGTAATTAGGCTGGTAATAACCCACAGAGTGATATGGGCGAGCGAAGTCAAGTGGGAAGTGAGGAGGCCCCGCTCGAGACAGTCACTATATGGCCATTGGCGATAATTCCAGAGGGGACAGCCCAGTGTGGACAGCCATCCCCAGCACAACCGGTGCATTGACTGCGAAAGTCACTATGTACTATAGCGACGACGGCGCACGCTCACTGGTGCTTGAAGCAACAGGTGCGCTCACTGGTGCTTGAAGCAACAGGTGCGGAGAGGGTTCGTACGCGTGCTGCGCCATCTGTCGGGCTGCGTGAGGCGGTTCTCAACGCAGTGTAAACAAAAGCTTCATGCACTTTTAGCCAAGACTATCGACGGCTCATCAGCGCATATGCATCAGCCATAATCAAACACTCGAGACGACACCGCAGGCATACCCGTGGTTTGGACGGGCGAAAAGGCGCGACATATAGGCCGCGCGAGGATACCTTTTGTCTCATTTCAGTCTTCAGAGGATAACCGGCCAAAATGTATCCTTTCTGACTGTAGCCTGGCCGAAAGGTACCCTCGCGCAGCGACTTTTTGGCGACGAGGAGGCGGTAGTTGGTGACTGAGCAGCATAGAGGGTGGCTGGCAGTACACACTGCCACACAGGTTCGCGTATACCGCGGGCGCTCTTCTATGACGCAGGAGGCGTGCTCGTTGACCTCGACGCCGCAGACGTTGACCTCCACTCTCTTTGCGTTTCCGCGATGAACTGAGCTTGCTGTCTTGCACCATGTCGACCTTCGTCTCCCACCTAGTTGCTGACCTCTCGTCGAAGGCCGTCCCGACGAGCGCGCCGACTCCCAGCAGCGAGGGTGTCCAGATATCTTCTACGCGCTCCAAGGAAGCTCTCCGTGGACTCTTCGTCAAGCTTGAACAATCTAGATCTCGTGAAACAACGCGCGAATGCATAGCTGCGCTGCAAGAGCTCGAGTACAACCAGCAACTGCTCCCTGCAGTGCTGGCGGACGGGGAAGAACGCGCCCTGCGACGCGCCATTCTGAGCAAAGTCGCGCTCGAGCTCTACGCGCAAGCTCTGACGACATTTCTGGACGAGGCGAGCGAGGCGGAGAGAGAGTTGGAATGGTGGAGCGACTTGGGTCGGTCGCGGAGACAAGTGGCCTACTACCTGCTGCAAAGTGAGTCTTCGCCATCTGACCTGACGCGCCCTGGTCTAACGAATGTATAACATTACATTGTAGCCCTACCAATGCGCGTCGCCTCCGTGTCCAAAGTCGTCCTTTCGACGTTACGGACGCACAACATCCCTGTGCAACTCTCCGCCTTCAAGCCGTCCTCGTTGTGCCGCCTCTTCCCGTCAAGTAGCACCCTTCGCCCGAACGTCTTGACCCTCGCGCTATTCCCCCACCTCCACGAGCAGCCGTACAGTATTGCTCTGATATCCCCTAGGACGATCCAGTTCTCGATATCGTCGTCACCGACGCAAACGGCCACCTCGGCATACAGCACGTTTGTCCACACCTTGTCTGGTGTGGCCCGCGTTTGCAGCACGGTCGCGACGCTTCCCATCGACCTCGCGCGAGGTGAATGCAAGTTCAAGCAGAAGGAGTTGACGCGTATCCGCGACGAGCGCGCCGAGGTGCTTGGGATGCTCGTCGACCTGCGCGACAAGCTCTCTGCCGCACTGGAGGCTCCAGATAACAACGAGGCACTTTTCACCCTCGCGCAGTTCTCCCATTACCTTCAGGCGATCATCAATGGGGAGGAGACCGCTCCCTTCGTTGAGGATGTCTCTCCGGGACGCGTGCTTGAGTCTCTGGCAGTGCTCGCGAACCTCACGCTACCGTCGCACCGGTCGCTGCACCACGCCGACGTCAAGACCGGGAACCTGACGCGCCCCTCGCGACTTACCTTGGTCTGGCCGCAGCTCGTCCTTCTCCCGCCACTCGCGCTCTATGCCGTTCGGTCGGCGTACGCCTCACGCGCGTCCTTAGAGGAGTTCGCCAACGACGCGGTAGAAACGGCGAAGGGATTCTGGGAAGACTGGGTCTTGGAACCTTTGCGCGGCATCGTGCATACCGTGCGGGCAGGAAGGGATGAGGGTGTCATCGTCACCAAAGAGAGCCTTCGCGCGGACCTCGACGTGAGTTCTCTCCGCAAGCCAAGCCACCGTCCGTCCCGTTGTCACTGATATTGCCCCCGTTGCCAGTCTCTGGAACGAATGACGCTTGCACTGGCGCAGGAGAAGCTGCACTACGCGCCACCGCAGCTTGAAGCTCTCTCCCAGCAGGTGCAGATGGGAGACCTGACCGCGGTCATGCAGATATATGAGGAAGATATCAAGAGCCCGCTCAAGTCCGCAGTGCAAGGCACGCTGCTGCGGTCGCTGTTCATCCAGGTGCAGAAGGCGAAGGTCTGTATGGGTTCTAAGGACGATTTGAGACTAGGCTCTCACCTGTCCGGGCGTATAGGTCGACATCAACCAAGCGCTGGCTGGAATAGACAAGCTGCTCAAGTCGCAGGAGCTGACGTTCGCGTTTGTGGGCGTCGCGCCTGCACTCGCCATCGTCTACACTGTCGCGGGCTATCTCCGCAACGTATGGTCCGGCGGGAGGGGCCGTGGACGCTATGGGGGTAAGGCGAAGCGCAGCAGCGTCTGGCTGACTATGAGGTACGTCTTCCTGTCGTTCTCTTTTCCGTACATGTGCTGTATTGCTAATTCTACCTGCGTACTCCAGACGACTAGAGCGTCTGCTCGTCGCGCAGCCCTCGTCGCACCACCATCGGGCTCATCCCGTGCCTTCGATGCAGAAGTCGGTGGCGTCTGTGTCGCCGCTCACCTCTGGACTCGTGCTGCTGTCCGTGACGCACTTGCGGCAGTACGCGGAGACCACCTTGCCGCCGAACTCGCGCCTTCGCGAGGGGTTCCTGGAGGATGTCGCTGACTTGGAGGACCCCAGCCTTGGTCGGGCGGAGAAGCTGCGAGTAATGGAGCGGATGTGGCGGTCGTGGGGCGAGCCTCTTGGGTGGAATAGGATCGGTGCATGATTGCGACTGTGATAGCTTGACTGACAGGTACGACTGCATACGCACGATATAATATAACGCCTTCAAAAAACCTTCGCACTACAATTACATAGGTGCGTGCTGCTATCACTTGCCAATCGTAGCTTGGTGAGGCTGGCTGAAGGAGAGAAGCGCGCGAAGGGTCGGCTCCCTGCTGGTGGCGGGAGGTCGATAGCCTCGTGTTCTTCGCGCTCGAAGCGCCGGCGGCGTTGGTCGGACGAGCATCTGAGATGATCAGCTCCGTTCACTTGTCGTTTGCCACTACCTTGTCATCCCACCCATCTCCTGCACATCTTTAGGGCTACTTCCCGGGAAGACAGCACATCGGCATGCAGGACCCGAACTCCGTTCTACATCTCGTCAACGGCGACTTGACTTGGGAAGCTTGCTGTCCGGCGACTGAATATCTACAGCTGCTCCGACCGAGGCACTCATCATTCGCTCTCAGCTGACCGAGCGTCGTCGACGCCTTGACACACTTGCGACACATCCTGTTCGGGATTCGGACCACCGGGCGCAGCCTCCGAATGGGATGCATTGCAGACGTCGCAACGAGTGCCCCTTCTGTGAGGACGGCCTCAGGCTCCAAGACACCGCCCCACTCAAGTGCGGCCGAGGGCAGCCCATGTCTGGATTTGTCTCTCGCGGGGTGGGAGGACTGCGGGGGAGGATGCTTCGCGCGGTGTTGGCCCTTGCCACGATCAGCGATTCTGTCCCCGCGAAGAGGCCCATGTGAGATTTCCCCACACTTCTGCCAACCTTCGCTGGCTCCTACGCCTCTTCTGGCTTGTTCGCTGTGTGAGAGAGCGTGCCAGCTGACGCAGTAGCGTCTATCAAGGGGCGCACGCTATCAAGCCACGATAGAGCTGAAATAGAGCTCAAGGGCACGCACTCTCGCCTCCCAGCTGGCGTATCGCCTCCCCCTCGTCCTACGAACATCTCTGGCCCTCTCGACCCCGACACCTCTCATATCCTCCTTCGGCACAGTAAGTGAGCAAGTTGAGACATCTGCGCCCGCGATCCGAGGACTGAATGTGCCGGATTCAGATCCACCAGGTTCTCCGGCTGTGCTTAGTCAACTAGCATCAGTCTCGTTCATCCCCGACGCGCCCCCGACCGGCGACGAGCTTAGGCATCCACGGCCCCGCCTGCTGACGAGTACAGTACGTCTCCGGTGCCGTCCCCAGCTGCTCGTTTCCGCTCATCTTTAGTCTTCTGCGTCACTCCAGCCTTCGCCCACAGTCATATAAGGTCTATCCGCCCGCCCCCCGCGACTTCCTACCGCTTGTCTTAACTCGTGCTCGGCCTGATTCTCTTGCGAACTTTGCATCCGCGAAAGCAACTCTTGTACCCATTCAAGTCCACGCAGACAGAATGCCGGTCCCCACCGAGGTTTCGACGACCCAGAGCTCCCACTCACATTCAAACTCCCTCCCGCATATCGCGACCCAGGATCTCCAGTGCGGATCCTCTACCCCGCACTTCGAAGTCGAGAAGCCCCGGGGTCGACGACGATCCATTTCGCCTATTTCTTCTTCGTCTGCCTCTCCGCCCTCGTCTTCCAAGATGATGTACTCCCCGCCGCCGCTCACATGGAGCAATGCCTTCCAGGACGCAAAGGCGGGCATCCACTATACGAAGGATACGTTCCCGTCGTCGAGGTTCTTGCCCCCGCCGTTCTCGCGCGAGCCAGTCTCCGTCGAGCCCGGAGACCGCGTGGAGGTCCTCGAGGAGATCGACGAGTACGCCGTGCGCGTGCGCGTGCTTCGCACAGGCGAAGTGGGTTTGATCCCGATTTGGAACACGGAAGGCGCCCTCGAGAGACTGACGAGGATCAATACCGCATTTAACGAAGCAGTACGTACCTGCCTTGGGTCGATATATGCGCTTTGAACTGGATACTGATCGCTGCCCGTGACACAGGCGACATGCCCAGTTGAAGCACGCGCCATGCGTCGGTACAGCGAGTCGTCCGCGACCAGCACGAGCAGCGCGAACTCGAACAGTCCCACCTCCCCCACCGACGTGTCCCTCACGCACATCCACGCGCGGTGCGTCCCGTACGCGACTCGCGTGCGCTTCCCGGACTACTACGGGATGTCGAGCCCGTTCAGCGACGACGACTCGGACGACTCGGACTCGCCCCTCTCCCCGCCCGAGCACCGCGACCGTGACCGCGGACGGCCGCTCGCGCCGCGCCCGGCCGTGTACGAGGCGCAGCCGCAGACCATCGAGAAGGGTGGGATTGCGCATGCGGACTCTGCTTCCGAGCGGTCCGAGTCGGGCGGGAGGAGGAAGTCGGTGAACTTCCCGCCGGAGGAGCGGCCGCATGTCGTCTTCCGGTACCCGTCAGAGGACCTTGTGGGTGCGTTCCTGGGAGAGAAAGTGGAAGGCGGCGAGGCCGTTGTGGAGAGCGAAGACGATGAGGAGTGGTGGTGGCAGGGGTGGGAGGAGACGTGTGAGGACGACTCTGAGGGGGAGGGGGATGCAGTGGGTGAGGTTGCCGAGAGCGAGAGAGAGGAGACCGTGAAGAAGCTGGAGACCGTCGAGGAGGAGGTCTTCCCGTTCGTCTTCTTCGAGGACGAAGAGTGACCTGTGTCCTCTGCTCTCTTCTATGGCCGTCAGGGATGTGGTGTCTGAGAGTGGGGTGCAGGAAAACACGGCCAGGATGCTGGCCAGGGAGGTTTGCATTGTAAGTAGGTTCTCGCATGGCACGATTTCACGCATAGTACGATTGGGACATTGAACGCTCACTCAGCTCTGGTTTGGATTGTTGTACCATCATCATCGCTACTGACGTGTATCTGTACATATTTATACCCTAATTGAACGGCCTTGCATTTGCATGACATGAACTTACGGTATGGAGGCTATAATCTGGAGGAGGAGGAGGAGGAGGAGGGTACTTTGTGGCGCCCATCAGCGCTGCGTGAGCAAGCCCGCTCACTGAACCTGAGGCTGAAGGCCTCTTTGACCGTCTGATTAAACTCACGACTAGCATCCACATTCCTCGCAGACTCATAAAAGCATCGATGCCGTGTAGCATCTGTCTATTATATATGCCGTCTGGATCCTGGCGAGGCGGTTAACGAGCTCAGATGGGCGTCTATCTAATCTCGGAGGAATTGAGTGATCGACGTGTCAAAGCAGCCCTCACGCCTCAACCTCCTCCTCCTCATCCTGCTGCCTCTCTTTCTCTTGTATTCTCCTGCATACCCCGCCAAGCTCGGGCTGTGCGCACGAACGAACTGGTTTCTTCTTCTCACTCGCCTCACTCATCGCACCAATTCTCGTCGATCCAGCGATGTCCAACATCCGCTACTCCGTCGTTGTCCCGGCATACAGGGAGAATGGAAACTTGCGCCCGCTCGTGACACGCATCTTCGATGCGCTCTCCCAAGTGAACTCCCCAGTCCCCGCGCATGAGGTGGAGGTCATTGTCGTTGACGACAACTCGCGCGACGGCTCCGTCGAGACGGTCGAGCAGCTCCGGCGCGAAGGCTACAACGTCCGCATCATTGTCCGGACAACCGAACGCGGTCTCAGCAGCGCGGTCGTGCGGGGATTCAGGGAAGCGCAAGGCGACAACATGTTGTGCATGGATGCGGACTTACAGGTATGCCTCCCACACTATCCTTGCCTCGATCTTGCAACTCAAGCTACGATGTAGCACCCTCCGGAGTATGTGCCCGCCATGCTCGCGTCAATGTCTCCTACCAAGCAGTTTGCGCTTGGGACGCGCTACGCCAAGGGCGTCGAAATTGATGAAGGCTGGCCACTGTACCGTCGCGTCATCTCTTCGGGCGCGCGCATGCTCGCGCTCCCGCTCACCTCTGCCAGCGACCCCATGTCGGGATTTTTCGGCATTCGGAAAGAGACTGTGAGTACGGCCAACTTGTATTTCCAAGCGCAGACACTAACAATATGTCGTCTCCTGCCTGCCTGTCGCGCTCGCCTTCCCGCTACCCATAACCTCAGTTCCTCAAGGCACGCAACCTGAACTCACAAGGCTTCAAGATCGCGCTCGACCTCCTGGTCAAGTGCAACATCCCCAACGACGCGATCGCGGAGGTGCCGTTCTCGTTCGGCGTTCGCACCGAGGGCGAATCGAAGCTGAGCGGGAAAGTTATCCTGCGCTACCTCGAGCAGCTCGCTGAGCTGTACTGGTACCGCTTCAGCGGCGTTATCGTCTTCCTCGTCATCCTGTTCTTTGTC
Source organism: Cerioporus squamosus (assembly GCA_022592435.1). Classification (NCBI taxonomy): domain Eukaryota; kingdom Fungi; phylum Basidiomycota; class Agaricomycetes; order Polyporales; family Polyporaceae; genus Cerioporus; species Cerioporus squamosus. The sequence goes on from JABYQS010000036.1 coordinate 103,120, forward strand.
TTGTTCGTCCTCGTGGCTCGTGCACTGCTGAGCTCCTATGGCGGGCTCGACAGCAAGGCGCAGAACAAGTACTAAGTATTGAGCGTTGTGGTTGTACCTCGCCTCGTGGACGCTGTTTGTATGAATACCCATAACCTTATTATGTCTTTCTTTCTCATCCTCATCTTCCACGGGCATGATGTTTCACAGAGTCACTGAATCCGGGGCAAGTCCTTGAGTCCTCGTCCATCACGTATCTCCATCCTTGCGCGTCCTGTCGGAGATACAGATGCATGGTTATATATTTCAGATCGACAGCGCCAGTCATCTAACCCGCAGCACAAGATAATTGCACCCTTTTGAACTCAAGGTCAGCGATCCCGCCTAGCACTCGAACACCGCAGGTCCTGCAAACGTACCATGGTGAGCGAGTCAATATCAGCCTTTCGAGAAATGGAGTCACTCACCAGGAGGTGTGTAGGTCGCATCTTCGTAGATGTTGGTCACGATACCGGGGTCCGTCGCTGGAGATAACCGTCAGAGACTGTCCGCGCCGTGAACTCATGCCGCACTCACAAGTGTACGCTCCGGGGAAGCTGACGGTCTCTGGGCTCGCGTCGCCGCCCCCGGTGACCTCGAGCTGAGCACAGCTCATCTGGATGGGAGGATTCAATCAGCTAGAACCTATCCGTGTTGCCCGAGGAGGGAGAGGGCACTCACAAAGAACTGTGCGCCAGGGTACCGACTCGCCGACGAAAGCGCTACAGTGTAGGCACGTGTCAGTCTTGAGTGATTCCTGCGGGTCAGGAGGGAAAGAGGGACTGAAGGCAGACTGACAGATGCTCTCGACGCGGAGGAGGTATTGGCCCGCCTTGACGCAGGACGGGATAGTGATGTTCACGTATCCGTCGTTGAGGAAGAGGATGTCGGAGGCCCACTGGTGCGTCTGCGGATTCAGCCCTTGCTCGAAGATCTGTTGGGAATTCGTCGTTAACAGCGTGGCTCTGCAGCTTGCATGTCGTGGACTGACCTTGAACCACTCCAGACCGGTCACGTCGTCCTGCGTGGCGTCAGGGACCGCAGCGCTGCGAAGAAATGCGTGTCAAGGATGGCAAAGCTCGGTATATGCTGCATTGCGACGTACAGGTAAGCCAGAACGGGGCCTGTTGGACGACAGCTGCTCAGTTAACGTCCACAGGCTATTGCAAGAGACACCACTCACCCTTGTTCGTCGGGTCCAGGGGGTCAGACGGGTCAGGGCCTACATAGCCAGCGGACGTATGGTGGAACTCGGCGGCGACGACACCTCCAGCCGGGACGGACGCGACGACGTCGGACACGGGCTCGATGAAGCCGGTGTTGCAGATGAGGTTGTTGGAGGTTATGTCGGTGATGGGCTATGTCGACGAACGCATGGTGAGTACCAGCGCCGCGTAGTCAATCAGTCTTTGCCCGATTGCTTACGGTGTTGGCGAAAGGCACGCGGACGGCGACGCCGTGGCCGAGTTCTACACCGTTGACTTGGACGGCCTGACAACAGTGCAACGGCGCTGTGAGATACAATGCTCCTGTGAAAGGTGCTCAAGAGAGCGTACCGAGAACACGGTCCTGGCGGACACCGAGCTGGCGGCGAGGACGAGAGAAGCGAGTGCAGCGAACGACGTCCTCATTTTGCTAGGCAGTGGCGATGAGCTGTCGACGCTCTCAATTGCCGGTGCAGCGGTACGTTTAATACCCCTCCCCACTTCCGGGCCACGAAGGTAGTCGGTTCTGACGACCTGCCTGCACCTGCCAGCAGGCAGGGGCTCGAGGCCGGCAGACGGAACTGAAGCGGCGTTTCGTCATGTCAAGAGATGTCAAGGTGCTTCGGGAGATGGTACATGCCCGGTATCGTCAGGTGATGAGCCGAGGTTTACGAGAGTTCCTCCTTGGAGGTGCTGGACTCTCACAGGAAGAGGGGTGGACGCTTCTATGACTGAGGACGTCGTGCAGCGTAACTCGAGCTATGGCCGGTATGCTATGGGAAGGACCATGTGGCTCTGTTATGCTCGTTGACTTTCTTTAGCGAGGTTGATGCGTCGGGCGGAGACTGTGTCTTCGTCTCGCGACGGTGGCCTTCATGCCACCCAGTGCCGAGGAAGACGGAGTAGTACAATCGTATATTGAGCGGCTTTGATACAGGTGCCCGGCCCATGATGACAACGTGGGCTTCCACAGAAGCCACCCTTGCACCACGCCTTGAACGTCACATTTTGACCTCACAAGCACTGGCTGTACTGCAAACGAGCACGATGTCAGATATCGGTTGGCCGCAGGAATACTGGGACGCACGTAGTCGCTCGACTTAACGCAAGTGAAGGGCGACTCGCACGCAGTGGGACCGGTGTATCTGCGTGCAAACTTGAAGTGAGCTAAAACCCATGGCATGGGGGGAGGAACGGCCTTACGATAAGCCACCGCACTGTCCGTAGTGCACAACGGTACCAGCGGGAGAACTGGTCGTCGCAGGAGGCACGATGGTTGACGAGGGCCCGGGCACGCTAGTTGGAACGGCAGTCGTCGAAGGGGCGGGAGCAGAACCACCGTCGCACGAGAAGACCGCAGGACCTGTGTTCATGAGCTTCGGTCAGCAAATCATCGTAGAGTTACGAGGGAGCGGTGGGAAAACCTACCGGGGACAGTGTACGACTTCAGGGTCTGGTAGATGTTGATCTTGATGCCGGGGTCAGTACCGGAGTACGCGCCAGGGAAGCTGACGGTCGCGGGCTGCGTGCTGCCGCCACCCGTAATCTGGAGCTGAGCACACTCCATCTGCGTGTGCGGCGAAAGGCCATGTGAGCGAGGCTCTCGTCTTCTCGGCTGCAAACTCCACACTCACATAGAGCTGAGCGCCGGGGTAGTTGGAAGCACCGTGTAAGGCTAGAAGCAATACGAGTGAATACTCGGTCTAAGGGTGACCCACTGCGGTGTTCTACGCACCAATAAGTTCGACACGGAGGAGGTACTGGCCGGCTGCTATGCAACTTGGGATGGTGAAGGAGACCTTGCCCTTGTTGGCGATCAGGCGGTCAACACCCCACTTCTGGCTGCTGTCCATGCCGTCTTCCCAGATCTTGAACCATTTCAGGCCGGTGACGCTCAGGCCGGTCGCATTGTCGACCTTGGCACTGAATATCCGGTCAGCGAGCTACAATTTCACTTCGGGCGAGAAGTTACCGACAGGTAGGCCATCACAGGTCCTGCGAAAGACTTTCTCAGAATTGACTTTTCGCCGGGAGTAGCTCGACAACCCACTCACCCTTGTGGCTGGGGTCGATAGGGTCCGCGCTGTCGCTTGGGTCGGCCCCGTTGAGGGCTGCTCTGAGTCAGTGCCGATACGGAGAGCAACAACAACACCGTTGACTTACTGTGGTGCCATTCGGCAGTAACCTGCGAGCCGGCGGGCACAGGGATGACAGCTGTCGAGATTGGCTGGTGGTACGGGTTGATGCCGCCATTGCAGATTACATCGTTCGACGTGACGTCCATAATTGGCTGTACTGACACTCAGTACCGTCGACATGCCTGAATATAGTGCCACGTACCCCATCATAGTCTGGAACGCGGATACCCGTGAGATGACCTTGGTCAACGCCATTCACGTACAGCTCCTACATCCACATGGACAAACTGCGTCAGTACTCCGTACCCGGACGTACTCCGCAAATATGCGGATAAAACACTCCACGGACTGGTGGCGAGACATACCTGGAAGATACTGTGCGCGGACACAGAAGTAGCAAGAGCAGCTGCAGCGAGAAAAGAAGCAAAGGTCCTCATGGCGATCCGGCGTATGCGATGATTCGACGGCGCGAGCTTCGTCGCAGGGCAGGCTGCTTTCGCCGAGCTTTTATATCTCGAGCCTCATCCAAAGTGAATGACAGTCATGGTCTGGACGGCCGTCATTGTGTCCCGTGGCTGAGCGATCCACGCCGGCAATGGTCGTTCACCCAGGCACGACCGGGACTTGGACTCATCGGCAATGCAAACATCGATGCTCGGATCGCCCTTGAGAGCCTGGCGGAAAAATACGTGTGTCGAGCAGGCTTGGTGTTGGGAGCGAAGTTGTTGCAGAGCTCTGCCGAAAGCGGTCAGGAGGTGCAGGTCTCTCCTGATTAGCCGAGGATGTTCCCCTTCGAGGTCCCGTCATTGCATTGGGACATGCACTCTGGAGGATATAGAACCTTCAGGGCGGCTTTTACGTTACCCATAAATTCCACACGCTAACTGTGCCGGACGAGATCGACAAGGGGGAAGGGCAGGGCCGGCGGTGGCATGACGTCGAACGAGCGGGGTATCTGGATTGACTGTATGCGCGTCCCCGCGGGGTACAAAGGATACATGGCTATGCTACAACAGACGAGTGAGCAATCCAATCCAACATGAGAGAATGTCTAAAATGTACGATGCGCGCAGCCCTGACGAAGCGCAGTTTCGCCGCTTCATGTCTCTCAATCGTCGCGCCAGGCAACCTCCCCGGCCGTCCACCTGTCGCCCCACATCACCCGCTTGTGGTATGTCTTCCTGAGCTCCCGGAACTCCTTCACGAAGTCGTCGATGTCCTTCCCGGTCAAGGTACCCGCGTCGGGATCTGAGGCGGAGCCTTGCACGAGGGCATTAGCACGCGCCTCGGACAAATCGTCCTGTGCCGTCGTGGCGTGCCTTAATCGCATGAGCAGGAATTGCGGGTCAAATCGCTGCACGATGGGAGGTTGGTTGGGTGAGCTATTGACGAAGAGCACCGAAGAGTTCCTACCTGATAGACCTCGCGCTGCTCCTTCTCAATCTCCTTCCATCGCGCCTCTAGGTGCTTAGCCCGGTCGAACGCCTCCTGCGTCTCACTGCGAAGCCTGTACAGGTCATCCTGTAGAGCAAAGTTATTCTCTGGCACGGTCAATATAGATTCTGCGAGTCAACATTGATATGACGTACTCGCAATAGACTCATTAGCGGAGCCAAGCTCAGCTTGCCCCTGATATAACAACTTCACTTGCGGTAACGTGTGGAAGATTGCTTGGAAGTATTGTGGGTCGGCAAGGAGGTCCTCGAGGTCCTCTCGCCTGCAGAGACAACGGGTGAACTGATGTCATCCAACTATCAGGTTGACTTGGGCGTACGATAGATGAGCGAGCTCAGGAAATTCAGTCGTCAACCGCGTATGTACAGCATGGTTTGCTGATGGGTCCATGAAGGGTGGAAAGAAAGGGTTAGGCAGAAGTGGTGGTCGAGAGCCAAGTTGAAGGAGCAGAGAACTCGGAGCGCGCTGTTCACAACGTCGCGCTTGACCACCATGACCACCGTCCTTCCTGGAGAGCACGTCCCTGCACAACACGTCAACCTCAAGCTTGGCCCCGGTCTTCTACAGCAAACATCCGTGGGCGGGACACCGGCTGTCGTCTCGACGCGCGCCGGAGAGGTGCAACACTCTGCAAACCGGAGCAAATGGTGGATAGAAGGAAATTCACGTCGGGTGAGTATTGCGGCAGCTGCATCAGTACTATCTCACATCCGCTCATCATAAACAAGGCAGTATGCTCCTGCGCCACAGGAATCTGTTGTCGGCGTCGTTGTGAGTAGAAGCGGTGAGAACTGGAGGGTAGACATCGGCTCTGCGCATATGGCCACTTTGGACGGTCTAGCGTTCGAGGGCGCAACAAAACGGAACCGACCAAATCTAAAGGTACGCCTACATTCTCTGGACAATCTAGTCAGCGATAGCTGATGATTCTCCCCAGGTCGGATCGTTGCTCTATGCACGCGTCTCATTAGCCCACAAGGATATGGAACCCGAGCTGGAGTGTTTCGACGCGCAGACCCGCAAAGCTGAAGGTTTTGGCGAGCTTAAGGGAGGCTTCCTGGTGCAATGCAGTCTCAAGATGTGTCGTCTGTGCGTATATTCGCGTGTGTTCAATCCTTCGCAGACGGGCTGACGACCATGGCAGACTTCTGGACCCAAATCACTTCTTGTTCCCCCTGTTGGGCTCGCGCTTCCCCCTGGAATCCGCCATCGGAATGAACGGGCGGGTATGGGTCACTGCGAAAGAGCCAAGGCAAGTCATCGCGATTGCTCGCTGTATCGAAGCGGTAGACCCGGATGGTGGGGGCATGGACGAAGCGGCAGTGAAGAAGTTCCTGAATACACTAGATGTATAGTATACGTACGGGTATATGTTACAGTATGATACACAGCGACAGCAAACCGGGGCTAGTGGTACATGGCAGGTAAAGCGAGAGGCGTCTGGGGAACGATATGAGCACGCGGACGTAACATTGGTTAAAGCACGCACCTAGTCATCGTCCGCGAGACGTGCCCTCTTACTTGGTTTCCTGCCCGACACGCTCTCGTCATCGGAGGCGGGTGTCGCAGTACTCCTCCGCTTCTCCGCTCGCTTCTTCCTCTGATACTCCCTATCCCGGTTCTTCTTCTGCTGTGCGGCCGTAAGGACCTCCCCCCGCGGAGCCGGTGGAACGATGACAGTGGTAATTCCTGGAGTAGACATTCTTGACTGGTCCTCTCCTGTTGCTGTTGACTCGTCTCCTTCACCCGACAACTCCAACGCCTGCCGAGGGACACACTTGTAGTAAGGGGAGACACGGTCAGGATAGGAATACGCACCTTCTTATAGGTATGGCTGCTATTCGAGAAGATACGGTCGTTCTCGTGGATCTCGTATTTCCGCCTCCCGCCGGGCTGGTTCTTGAGATAGCCCTCGAAGCCGTGGATGATGTTGCCCCCGCTGTGCGCCGCGGTTTCCGTCAAGTACGATGTCTCCAGATTGTATATCTGGACCTCCAGCTGGGCCTAGGAAGCAACGACGCGTTCAGTTGATAAGCCCCTCCAGGACGCGTGAATAGACGGACGAGCTGCTTGTCCAGGTTCCTCTTCTTCGCGAGTGCCTGCAGCAGCTCCTTCTTGGCGGCGTCATACTTGGCCTTGTCTTCCGCTGAAGGAGTGTCGTTGGACATGGCGAACGAGGTTGTCCAACTCGCGGGGGTCAGAGAGCAGAAAGCCTAGGTCAGGGTAGGATATATCGTGCTCTCCGCCGCCACAACGCACGTGACTTGCGGACGCGTCCGTGCACGCGTGACGAACGCGTCGCTTTCTCTTGTCCCGACCTCTATATGTAGTAGTAGTACGTCTACCACTGTAGCGACCTCCTCCTCCTCTACTACTGTAGCGACCAGAAAACAATGCTAGAACGTGCTCACAGGGTCAAACTGTAGGTGGACAATGGAACGTCATTGCAAGCGTACTTGTTGCCTCTTCGGAGTCTCTTGCACAGAACACCGCCCGCCAGTAATTCGCACTATAGCAAGCCATGACGAACAAACAACCTACTCCAGGTCAAACGAGGAATCAAAAGCAGAACCGAGACTCAACCAAGACCTAGTAAGAGCTGTCCTCGTCTCCACGGTTCTTTTCTTTCTTTCGATCCTCGTTTATTGCCCTCGAGGGCGGAGCCCTATGGTAGGCGGAACACTACAAAGTAACTATGTTGTGCGACTGGACTGGGAGTGTAGGGGTGCACTGTACACAGGTAGGGGGGAGGTGGGAGAGATGCCGGGGCGATGCAACGAGCCATTAGGACAGTGAGGTTGTAAGTAGTGTAAGTAGTCTCCACGGTTACAGCACAATCAAAGATATGAAGCCAGGAGAACATGCAGTGTGCCTGCCGCTAGCGGTCCTTCAGGTACTCCAGTACTTTCTGCACATTTGGGTCACTACCGCTCTCGGCAGTTCGTTTAGCCAACGTTTCTGCAGCATCTGTCAGCTCATATATTCTGACTACCAAGCCTCGTATGAACGACCTACCACTATCCGACCCTGTCCGTGCGATGGCGAAGTAGTTCGGCCCCCATCCATGGAGCGTAAGAGGGATGCTCTCTTGTCTCTCGCGATCCCATCCAAGAGCCTCCGCAAGGTGTTGGTCAATGTACAACGTCTCGTTGTCTAGTACCACTTTGAATTCCTTTGGAGCGGCTGGGCTCAGCCGCGCTGCGTTGGATTGATATCGGCGGACAACCAGTAAGGACGACCGCGGAAGACGGGAAAGGCCACTAAGAAACAACATCGTCGCAAACACCCCAAAGCCTTGAGAGCACCTCCCTCGTCGCGGTGGACGTGGAATTTGGGAAGAAGAGATGGTGGTCACTGTCAGGACGAGAGTTGTCAAGCGCTCGCGACGTAGGGCCGCGGCGGCAATATTGTGGCGGCCGCAGTGATCAAATATTGGCTGCCCGACTTGAACTCGATACACCTCCCATCATGGCCTCGCAAGCTGCTCGTCTGGCCCGCGTATTCACGCCCCAGTATGCTCGCCGAATCAACGCTCAGATAGTATACCCTGCGCAGTCTCAGGTCGTGAAGCCAAACGAACTTGAGTCTGCACTCGCTCGACCCTTGAATGTCTCGAGATACGAACCTGAACGCCCTGCGGAATACCTTGCTGCGACTCTGTCGTACGGACTGATCAAAGGTAAAAACACTCTGACGTGTCGGTTGTCCGAAGCTCAAGTACAGTCTTTGATTCAGGTCATCCTTTCCTGGACGGGAACAAGCGGACTGGTGAGTACTGAGTGCTGATACGTTGCCATGTCATGGTACTGATAGTGGCTTGACTAGCATTCTTCCTAGCTAACGAGTACCTACGCGCGCACGGCCTCCCCGGTCTGTTGAATGGTTGCGAGACTTATGAGGACTTGGTACGGGTGGCGGAGCAGTATATTCACGTTGCTGCTGGACAGTCGGACGTCGATGAACTCCTCGGTCGTACGGCGTCCTGAGGCATAGGCCTAACCTCCTGAACAGTCATCCTCTGCTGCCTATATTGTCCTGCTACATGGTATGCACGCAAACGAGGATACATTCAGTCAAGACAGTCATGCGGTTTACTAATACGATGTAATATCCGGAGATCACCACCACTTATACGAATGCTACCCTAGAAATATAGTCCGAAGCGCAACAGCCATGGTCCCTGTAGCAAGCAAAACCCAAGGCGATGAACAGCTGTCCGTGAATAAGTACCACTGAGTACGCAAGATGAGTCCGTTGTAATGTCTCGTGATCGTCCATGATGCAAACGTTCAAGGTCCAGTCAGCCGCAGGCTTCAGTCCGCCACTACGTACTCTTCGAAGTAGCGTTATACACGATGGGCACAGCGGCAAGGCTGATCTTCCTCCCAACCGGGCCCTGTCGCAGAAGAAGCAGTCAGCGCACTGCACGGTCTCCATATACAGCCACTGGTCAACGCACCGTAGGATCGCAACTATCCCATTCCTCCAGGACTGCAAGCTGGAATGTCTTGTCGCTCGCCGCCTGGCCGGCACCCCACCCACCCTGCGACTTGGAGAAGTCGGGCATGGTGAAGGACGGGGGCGCGGGGTTCTTCGGGTACGGCACCGCGGGGTAGTTCGGGGCGTCGAACCGCCCGAAGAAGTACCCGCCCATGAACACGTCCGACGGCGCCGCAGACGTGGGCACGTCCGTGATGAGGTACACGGAGTATGCGTACGAGGACGTGCAGTAGTCGCCGCGGATCTCGTAAGAGAAGTTGAAGGACGCGCCGGGGGCGATCTGTGTCCCGGGCTGGGGAAGGGAGATCTCACCCATGCCTGCGAGTGCGGGGAGGATGAGGGAGGTAGCAGCGAGGAGAGAGGTGAAGAGCTTCATCGTGTTGCTGAGTTGGGATTGATGTCAGGTAGGTGGTGGCGGGATGGTCTGCGAAGCGCAGTACGGGAGGGCGCGTCACGGCTTTTTGTGGTGGAAGGAATGTGGGGGGAGGAACGGTCGAGTCCGACTGTGGCCGAGAGCCGCGCCCAGGTAGCATCGCGGCCTTTATACCGCACCCTCTAGGGCAGCTCCGGAACACGCCCATGTTGATATTCAGGTTGTATGGCGACGAAGGTGAGAAGATCAAGCTTCCAACCGAAGACGCACACGCGCTAGGTGATGGACAAGACACAGGTCTGGATCACGGAAGACCCTGCCAGAGCTCTACACTGCGAAGTTGAGGTCAGCCTTATGTCGTGTCGCATGGGTGTAGCTCACGAGAACACGCACATAAACGGAGATTGTACTGTCCACGACGCACCAGACGTGCAACAGGGCTGTGGCGATACGGTGTCATGCAATATCGGACAGTCAAGCTACTTAACACCGGGATACTACCGCCACAAAGCGACAGATGCGCCCAATGAAGCGAGACGTGAGACGGCGAGCGACGGAACATGAGCGTAACCTACGATGGTCGTGGACATGTCCTGACATGTCGTCGGTGTTCATGTGCGGGAACTGTATGGGTTCGAAGCTGCATCAAACCAGGCGACCTGAGGGTGTGAGGCGCCACATACCACTTGCTGGGAGGTCGGCTTGTCATTCTGACTGCCTTCTGCCTTCTCCGGTCTCCGGCGCTCCCACGGAGGGATCTTCTAGCCTGAACCCTATCCATGAGCACGAGGACGCACTTATAAGGATACCTGATGTGCATGTTCAGAAACTCCGAGTAGGACGATGATGTGCGCGAAGTCCATATGCGATGCGAAGGCTAAGTGGTACATTGCAGAAACGACAACCCAAAAGTCAGAAGGGGATACTACGTGAAGTAGTTGAGGGGGTTCTTCTTCTTGCTCTGCACTGTCAAAGCGTCAAGATCTGAAGTACCGCAGGAGAAAGATGGCAGAAAATACCTTCGGCGATACCGCTCAAGAAATGCTCGTGGCCGAGCTTTGTTGCGCCCTCACGCAGAGCAATCATACCCGCCTCCACACAGACAGCCTTCAGCTGCGCGCCGTTGAACTCGTCCGTACTCCGTGCAAGCTCCTCGTAGTTGACATCAGATGCGACCGCCATCTTGCGAGAATGGATTTCCAGAATGCGTGCACGAGCCGTCTCGTTCGGAAGAGGGAACTCGATCTTCCTGTCAAGACGACCGGAACGAAGCAACGCCGGGTCGAGGATATCGATACGGTTAGTTGCGGCAATAACCTTGTCACGGAGTCAATGTCACGGACTACACGAAGACGCCACGAGTACGCACCTTGATCCGCTCGTCACTGCTGAAACCGTCAAGCTGGTTGAGGAGCTCAAGCATGGTGCGCTGCACTTCACGATCACCGCTCTTCTCGGAGTCGAAACGCTTCGTGCCGATAGCGTCTAGCTCGTCAATGAAGATAATGGCAGGGGCCTTCTCTTTGGCGAGCTCGAACGCATCACGGACGAGTTTGGCACCGTCACCGATGAACATCTGCACCAATGACGGGCCGGCAAGCTTGAGATAGCATGCGTTGGTTTGTGCAGCACATGCACGAGCCATGAGCGTCTTGCCAGTTCCTAACACCCAGGTCAGCAACTGGTCGACAGCACCAGCCGACAGGGCACTTACCCGGAGGCCCGTACATCAAGCAACCCTTCGGAGGCTTAATCCCAATCGTCTTGAACTTGTCTGCCTGCTCCATGGGCAAGACAATGGCCTCCACCAACTCCTCGATCTGCTTCTCCAGGCCACCAATATCGGTGTACGTCTCCGTTGGTCGCTCGTCAACCTCCATCGCCTTGACACGGGAGTCGAACTCTGCGGGTAGGGTATCGAGGATGAGGTAGGAGTCCTTGTTGACACCAACGAGGTCGCCGGGTCTGAGCTTCTCGGCGGGGACAAGGCCAATGAGAGGAAGGAAAACGGTTTGTCGTGTGGAAGTCTTGATGACCGCGCACTTGCCCTTCCGCATCGAATCCAAATCACGGTTGGCGCCATCCTCTTCGATTTCGGGGTCGACGTCCAGAATCTATCGACGATGAGCCTCTGTGGATACACCAGTGGCAAACGAACATACCTCGACGACATTCCCGACCAAGTATGGCAAAACTTTGTTCTGCTTGATCTTCTCGCCGTTCTCCCGAATCTTCTCCTTCATGACATTTTGCTCATGCTGCAGGCGAAGTGTCTCGGAGCGCATGACCTAACGGACATACGGTGGTGCGTTTACAATCCGTCCTCTCCGACCATAAGCATACAACGTACCTTGAGGTCGTTGTCAATGAGCCGTATCCTCGTCAGGATTTCGTCCGTGGAAAGGTTCATGATCTCCTCCGGAATGTCATCCCAAGTCTCCTCCGCGGGTCGTTCTGGCGTAGCGTCCATGTCGACATCCTGAGCTGCAGGCGCAGAAGAGGAGGAGGAAGCGTTGTCTGCGGGCTTAATCGCGTTGTTGTCCGGAGGGTTGGGTGGTTGTGCGGAGGACATGGTGGGCGGCGAGAGAGATGAGTTCGGCGTTGGCGCGTCGCTCGCTCAGCTGCCTCAGCTTGCGCGTACGCGTCGCCGTGACAGACGGTCACGCGTTTCTGTCACGCCTATGTCATCGCGACGGGCGCTCGTGTCAGGTCTCCGCGATGTCCGCGAGTGATCATTGTCCTCGCGGACTTGAGCTTGTTGAAGCTGTCGAACACGCGTGATATATGCGTTTTCATATGCCCAGAGGCTGCGCAGTGCATACGAGAGTACTTAGAGAAATGAAGACGCGTCGTGGACATGGTTGAGCTGGGAAGAAACGCGCCATATGGCGTGTGCGGGGCTAATGTGCTCTCAGCCCGGAACTCCCATCTGGTCCTGCGCTGACTGACGCATGACCCTCTCCGGTGCATAGAAAGCAGTTTCAAGCCCATCTCACCCACATCACCGAGCTCATCGATAGCCTCCACGTTGCCCTTGCCCACGATGCGGGTTCCTCCCGGTTTCCCCGTGTCCGTGCTTGGGCTCGCTGCCCAGATTCCCCTTCAATCTCCCCTGAACTATACCACCATGGCGACCGAAGACTTCGCGTTCAAAGAAGGCGCGGAGATCCTCTCGCCGAAGGATCTCGTTCAGCTGCCTAGGGCTGGTGCAGGAGTTGCGAACCCTGCAGGAGATCTGGTATTCGTGCCGGTGAGCCAGTACGCGTTGAAGGAGAAGAAGTGAGTGATTTAGGTTCCCTATCTACGAACAACCCGTCATATGGCGTTGTAGGAACACAAAGTCCATTCATGTTGCTGCTGTTGAGAGCACGGTTCTACCCATCGACATCCCCCTCGCGAGCGGGGGCGAAGCCTTCTGGCTGGACGACCGCACTCTAGCTCACGCCGTCGCGGAGGGCACCGACAAGAGCAAAGTAATCAGCCTGTATGCGCTCTCCGTCAAGGTTGAAACTCCCGGCAGTCTGAAGCTCCCCGATTCTCCGGTTCTCATTGGGAAATTCCCCACTGACACCGCGACCAACTTCCGCTACTCTGCCAAGGCTGGCACCCTCGTGTTCTCCGACTACGTTCATGCCGACGGCGACCTCAAGAAGGTCAAGGAAAACGACGAGGCATGGGAGAACCGAGGCGACTCTGCGTTCGTCTACGACGAGACGTTCGACCGCCACTGGGACACGTGGGTTGGCCCGAAGAGACCCTCTCTGTTCAGCGTTGGGCTCCAGAGAGGGCTCGACGGCAAATGGACCCTCGGAACTATATTCACGAACTTGCTGCAGGGCACTGGGCATGTACGTATGTGCTACTAGTGACTGACATGGCAAAATTGACCGTCTTCCCAGCACACTCCGGTTGAGCCCTTCGGTGGCACGGATGACTTTGATGTTTCCGAGACTCAGGTCATCTACACAGCCAAGGATCCGCAGCTGCCTAAGGCATGGCACACCAAGCAGAACGTGAGTCCAACTTTGCATTGGTGTGCGTTATGCTCAGGTTGTTGCTCACATGTATGACGTCAGATCTACCTTGTCGATATCCACGGTCTTTCCGCGCCTAAGGAGCTTACCTCTGGCAAACAGGGTGCTACCCATGGCCCCGTCTTTAACACTGCGGGTGACAAGGTGGCTTGGGCTGAACTTGCGAGAGACGGTCATGAGTCAGATCGGTATGCTCAAGGTTTCTCACAGTTCGTCTTTGGCCTCATCACTCTGCAGCGCTGAGCTGGTCATCTATGACCTGACGAAAGACGTTCGCTACACTCTCACTCACCACTGGGATCGGTCTGTCAGCTCTATTGCGGTACGTACCGAGACATCTCATAATATGCATGAGCTGACGTACTATCTCAGTTCGCTCATGACGACAAGACCATCTTCTTCACCGCTGGCGACCTAGCGCGTATCAAGATCTTCTCTCTCCCGGTCCCGCCTACTCCCAGCACCTCTACAGTCGACCCCTCATTTTCGGAAGAGTTCCGCAAGCCGCGCGAACTCACGTCCGCCGGCGCCGTCTCCGCGATCCAGCCCCGTTCGGACGGTCGCCTCGTGTTCACCCGCTCCTCACTGACGTCGCCCAACGAGGTCTTCGTTTTGCGGGGTCTGAACGAGAGCGGCAAGCCGACAGTAGACAAGTTGACCAAGCTTGCGGATGCCGGTTTGCATGGCAAGAGCCTCGACTCGGGCGAGGACTTCTGGTTTGAGGGTGCAGAGGGGAAGAAGGTCCAAGGATGGACCATCAAGCCCCCAGGCTTCAAGTCAGGCGAGAAGAAGAGGTGGCCCATTCTGCTGGCTATCCATGGGGGCCCGGAGGGTGCTTGGGACGACCAGTGGTCAAACAGGTGGAACTTGAACAGTGAGCTATATTTGCGTTAATTAGCATCGTTCTCGTCACTGACGACCGTACAAAGTCTTCGCTCAGCAAGGTTACTTCGTCGTTGCAATCAACCCGACGGGTTCCACCTCGTTTGGTCAAGGTAAGTTGTGGACGGAACGTGTTGCAGCTCAGGCAGTCATACGTGTATGCAGATTTCACCGACGCTATCAAGGAAGACTGGGGAGGAAAGCCTTTCGTGGGTGAGTGGACTCGGCATACACCGAGCAGGGTCGAGATCTCATCCCCGTCGGCGCGCAGATCTCCAGAAGGGCTGGAAGTACATCCTCGACAACTTCCCTGAAGTCGACCCTGACCGCGCCGTTGCCGCTGGTGCGAGCTACGGCGGATACGCTATCAAGTACGTGTATGCGTGTACAAGCCTAAGGCAACATTGTGTCCAATGTCTTCTAGCTGGATCCAGGGTCACCCGGAATACGGGTTCAACTTCAAGGCGTTGGTTTGCCACGACGGAGTACGTACAATGCCCTCCGTGTTCAATCATGGCGCTGACCTGGATATGCAGGCCTTCGGTGCTCAATACCATGGTTACTCGACTGACGAGCTCTTCTTTGTAAGTACTACACATAGAGCTGTTCCCTTCGTGCCTTCATTGACGTTGCGTGTGAAGTTCAATTATGAGTGGGGAGGGCGCCCGTGGGAGCCCCGTGCAAAGGAGGTGATCAAGAAGTATGTCCCTGATCCAGCCCTTTCATACGAGCCACACTCATTCGCCGTGCAGGTACGACCCGATAAACTTCGTGGACAAGTGGTCGACTCCCATGCTCGTCATCCACGGCAGCAAGGACTACCGTCTTCCGGAGACTGACGGCATCGGTGCTTTCCATGCCTTGCAACAGTATGTCCACTTCGTCTCTTAGGTGTTGGTGTAGTCTGAACTGATGCGTGTCTCCAGGCTCGGTATCCCGAGCCGCTTGGTGATCTTCCCGGATGAGAACCACTGGGTTTTGAACCATCAGAACAGCATAAAGTGGCACTATGAAGTCTTCCGTTGGCTGGGCAAGTACTCAAGCAAGGATGCGTGAACAGCAACGTGAGAGCGATTGGACTCGTGTACGATAGCTGTGACGCGGAGTTTCTTGGAATGCAGTGATCCCTGTGGATCTTGTACTCTACACGAAACAGCGGGCCACACTGCCATTGAAGCTCTAGGTAGGTGAAATTACGGACGGCTCGTATGCTGATACTTCAGGGTCGGATGTGTTCTGTGACATAGTGCATTCACCGCACAGCATATATTGGAACATGTCGCAAGCGTTCGACATCGCAACACTTGAGCGGACGTCCCATCCCCGTGAGGTATGTCGCCGTTCCGATATCGGACTTGTGGTTGCTGCTGACGCCCAGTAGCAAGGCGCCATGAGCGTAGCCGACGTCACTTCGAGTACTTCACTAGATGCCGGCGAGCAAGAGGCCGAGACTAAGGACACGGGATTAGACGACGAAACGGAAATCATTTCGGTACCGCCGGAGGATGGCAGTGAAGTCTGGTGTCAGCGCTCTTTTCCACCCGCGAAGTCAACTGTTGTGAAGCGTGCGCGCTCTCCTTCGCCGAAGTCGTCGGCCGAGGAGGTCACCGAGGAAGGGAAGCTATTGAAGAGGGTTAAGTTCGCGCTGACGCCGTCTCCGCCACTACGAGCAGTCCGAGTCAAGGTAGAGGTTGAAGAGGACCATCTCCTGGAAGATGCGTCAGATGACATATGTGCCAGAGGAACAAGCGTCATGGTACGTCTTCGAATCATCGTCGCTCTCTCCCATGATATGATGCTGAGCGCTTTACAGACGAAGAAAGAGCTCGATGACGCGGGTGAATGTACCGCAGAATCAGAACCGTGCTCGCGCGATGATGTCAGTACCATTTCTCGCTCTTAGTTATACCTCGCCTCATGATACATGCAGGATGACTCAGAGGACGACCTCGCCGGTGTTCCTTTGAGGCGAAATGCAACCAAAACGACAACGAGATCCGGAGTGGTCACATGGCGGGTACGCCGCTGTCGTCCCGGAGTACTCTGACAACTGCACTGACTGTTCTAGTGCAGATATAGCTGAAGATTGGCTTCTCGACCCGGCCATTGCCTCTCAATCGGGTATGCTGGTTACAGTCCATGGCTCGTTGCCCACGAGAAGGAGCAGTGGATGGCATAACGGCGCATACGAAGACGCACAAGCTGTCGTGCTCTCTGTGTTCAACACCGGGCCAGGGAACACAACCTTCGCGTCGACCGCCCGCGTCAAGTTGCTTAAACCATTGAATCCGGACATGAACACCTTCGTTGTCCCAGCCTCATACCTGCACCCCGTGAAACCGGATGACGTAGGGCAGGACGCGGTGATCATCGGCGGAGAATACATCGGGTCTCTGGCTAGGCTGCGGGAGGAGGTGAGCGAGGGTTGGTTCTTCGTGTCGGCGGCTTACGATCATTTTGAGATCAAAGCGGCGAATCTTGTTAGAGTGCTCCTGTCGACGATTGAGCGTTTGGACTTCTCTGGCAACTACGCATCCACCCAGTCACTGGATTGGCCAACGAAGCACCGCACTGCAGTGGCTGAGCGGTCCGATTGCTTTATGTATTCGCCAAAGTGGGTGTTTCAGGTGTATGTCTAGCATGCCGTACTTATCGGGAGTATTCTCAGAATGTTTGGCCGCCGATAGCTGGCCCTTATGATGATGACATCGTCGTCGATGGCAGGTGGTATCGGTACGAGGTCGTCTCCGACGGGGACTTCTCTCCTGAGGCGTCTTTCGCAGCAGCAGATCAGGCACCATACAAAAATGACTGCGCATGTTGCGTATGGATGTTGCATCGACATCGAAAGATCTTCCTGTCGTCGGACACTAAGTAATCACTGAGCTTTCAATGTCGTGCGTGACTCATGCTAGCGCTGGCATGGCTGTGAGGCGCTTCGCTGGTAGGTCGTCGTAAGCAGATCCGCAATATCGCTCACACTCGGTCCACAGCTCTAGCCTCTCCTCCTCAGGCCTCAGGCCTCAACCTCGCAACTCGTTGTAGGCATGTGGATTATCCAAGCGGTGCCTCAAGGCCTCAAGTCGCCGGGGCCTGTGGAGGGCCTAAATTGCTTTATCCGGATAAAGGTTTCTGCTGAGGCAGTGGTCCATTAACTCTCTTTCACATTCGGGCATTGTAGGTCTCCCGTACCTTCTCGCTTGCCCTGACATGTCGTCGTGTGCAGGGAGAAGCGATCGGATCTTGTCGGATCCGGACGACGCGCGCGCGTCCTGGCGGTGCCCACGTAGTACGCCGCCAAAGTCGGAATTGACAAGCAGTGTGAAGCGGGTTTGGATTCCTCTCTGTAAACCGGAACTTTTCCAGAAAGCAAGATCTCCGCGCTCCGGCACCTTCGTCACTTTTGGGATTCGAAAATCTTGCCTCAATACGAACCGGGCGGGTTCTCTCGAGGTATATAACAGCTCCTCCCAGGAAGGTAGCAGGTAACAAGACTCTCATCTACTGCTTCGCTCACCGACAAGTGCCCGTGTCTCCTTCACCATGCCTCCCACAGTCGTATTGCTTGACAACAAGTCATCTACAATGGGCGCACCACATAAGATGGTACGTGGTATGTGGGAGTGCCTCTGTCTACCGTCTAAAGAGCGCTTCATACAGGACTCCTCGAACACCCCTCGAAGCGACCTGCAAGAGCTCTTGCACGAGTTCTTGCTGCGCTCTTCTTACCAATCGCCCAAGACAGCCAGAGACCTGGACCTTCGCAAAAAGCTAGCGTCGGAGATCGCTACCTGGCGAGTCGACATCGAGCCAAGGATGGTAGGCAAGATGATAGAGACCAGCTGTTCCTACGCCGAGACCGCATACTGCCACATTCCCCCAGAACACCGCCACTACGTTGCGCTGTATACGGCATGCATGCTCTACGGCGAAGACCTCGGAGAGAGCGACCCCGAGTCTGTTGCGCAATTTGCTCGCCGGCTTATCCGAGGGGAGCGCCAGCTCAATCCCATCTTCGACCGCCTCGTCGACTTGCTCAAGGAGGCGCATATCTACTGGACCGACGTTGGCGCGGATGCTATCATCACCGGCACGGTGGACGCACTCTCGGGGACGTTCGTCGAATTCGCCACGGCTAGTATGGTCGTCGCACCGTCTGCGACCCGCTACCCATGGTACCTTCGGACTAGAGCTGGCGGGGGCCCGCAGTACACGCACTTCATGTTCCCGAGGAGCTGGAGGGACACTCCTGACTCGTATTTGCAACTATTGCCGTGAGTATATTGTTCCTGTGTCTGTGACCGCTCCTGAAGTATATCCTGCAGTGAAATCGAGCACTGGACTCTAGGAACGAAGTGCGTGTTTCTTGATATTCATCCCGCCTCCATTCTGACATGCCTTTCGTGGTCTTAGCGATATGTACGTGCCAAGTATTACATTCATGAAGCCGGAACTGACCGGACTCTGCATCTAGCCTTTCCTTTTACAAGGAGGAATTGGCGGGCGAGACGAGCAATTACGTTCACCTACGTGCTGCCGCGGAGCAGCTCTCTCCGTTGGAAGTGTTGCGCCAGCTTACACGCGAGGTAGTCGACACCGCGAAGAGAATCACGAGCATCATTGGAGGTGACCGGGAGCTTGCCGACCTCTGGGAGAGGTACTTGCAGGTGCGTCAGATGTGTTCAACTTCGGCAAATCCAAGCGGCTGACATCTCCATCCCACAGTGCTATCTGGAGTTTTCGATTCGCACCCCCAGATATCGCTTGGGCGAATTGGGGATATTCGCGTAAGAAGGCTAGTTGCAGTCACAGTCATCGATCTTTCTTGGTGGTCGTTCTGTATCCTCAGTGCTCAGTATTGGTATCGATGCTGCTACGTGAAGTCTGCGAGGGTAGTTTGTTCTGTTCATAGGGCTCCAGTGTGGTCTGTTGTCCAACATACATAAAGAGTTGTTACACCTATAGATAGATGTTCTGCGGCTCGGTCTGGCTATTGTCTTCGGAATAATTATGAATGTCATCGCAACACACTTCTACTCCCGCGGAGACAGCATTTTCGCCTGCTACCACATTGCAGTTGCTCGATAAGGCAAGTAAGAAGGATACGTCAGACTGGAAGCGCCGTGCGCATAACTTGAACCAACTTTCAAGCTGTGCAAACAAGCTTGCAGTAAACCTTGACGGCCACAATCGTGTGGCTTGGCAACCAGCTCATATACAGAACGTACGGGTCACGTCCTTCTATCATGCACAGTTTCTGATTACGGCGCAGGACGACGGATGGATGACATACCGTCTGAAATCAGCGACGACGAGGTCTTGGCCCTCATCCGAGAGGGCAAGCCACTCACGTCGCTGCTCGAGGAACTCATATCCCTGAGAAAATGGAAAGAGGCCCATGTCAAAGCCGAAATGCAGGAGTCATCTAGAATGGAGCGTATGCTCACCCGCCTATGCGTAGGTGGCTCTGTCTGAACACAAATCTTGGATATCTTGACGCTAAATTCACCCCTGTATCCCGTAGGAAAACTGCAAGGACACCGCGTCTAGATGGATTCGACATCAAAATGGGTCCACGGATGACCTCCCAGTAGAACTCCTCCATACTATCTTCCGCTTCGTCCTGCCACCTAGCACCCTCCTGGACCCGACACCCAGTCGAGGACCACAATCCGCGTGGGTCCGAGTCCTCGCATCGAAGTTGGCATTGGGACGAGTCAGCAAACGGTGGCACGCCTCTATCCTACCATTCATCTACGAAGAGGTCTCCTTCCGTCATGCGACCCAACTTCGAGCATTCTCCAGGAGCCTAGGGGAGAATCCGGACCTCGCCCAGCTGGTGAAGAGCATCGTCATTGACTGCCCAGTAACTGGCGAGGTCAGAGACATGGTTACCATCGATTTGGCGTACATCCTGACTCGATGCACCGGATTGCGCGCCCTGGTTTTCACCGATAACCTCTTCTCGATGGAAGACGACCTTCGTCGCGTCACGTTGTATCCCTTCCCCCCGACTCTGGTCACTGCCATAGGGACACTGTCGAAAACTCTGCAGCGCTTCGAGCAGTGGCCGCTGGGTGGCAGCCCGCACTTCACCTTCCCCATTAGTTGCATCGCGTCGTTCCCTCACCTCTTTTCCCTTTCCATAAACGTCGACCACCCTGCCTCTCTCGAGCATGTAGAGCTTCCCGTTCTGGAAGAGCTCGACCTTTCTCAAGAGTATGACGTGCGCCGAGGGGAGGGACATGCGAGGCGCTTTCTCGATTGGGAGCTGCCGCGCCTCAAGCGTCTCGTTCTTCCTATGGCCACAGACATACAGGGACGCGTGTTGAGAAAGTGGGGCAAGACCGTCGACTATCTCGAGTTTCGCGATCACCTCGATATGGCGACGCATTTGTACAGCGATTCGTCCCGATATCCCTACGCGGACCACATACACCTCTGTCCCAGGTTACGGCATCTAGTCTTCCAGACGAAGGGTACCCCATCAAATGACTTCGACGTGGTCGACCGATTACCCTCACATCCTACGCTTGCGTACATCGACATCTGGACGATATCGCCCGCAGGAGAGCGTCGCACCGACTTCATCGCATCGCGTGCGGCGCGGAAGCTCGCCAAGGAGGTACCTTGGAAGAATATACGCTTGCTCGACCGCGCCCTCAACTCCATCGCAAGGCTCCCTCAGTTGTTCCCGCCCGATACCCCTCATCACGAGCTTCCCCGTGTTCATACTGTTCCCGGCCTCCCCATCGTACATACTCCGTGGGGCGTCTACAGGAAGGATCTGGACGTTCTATTCCCGGACCTGCCGGTGCTAGTGAGGATGAGGACGACTGCATGTCGGACACGTCCGCGTCCTCTGAGGACTGCACCGATGACACCGATGACACCTACTCCTATGAAGGGACAGTCTCCGACGACAGTGTCACGGAGGACGGGGATGAGGACGGGATGGATGTAGATGAAGACCTGGTTGCTTGATTGTGGATGGACTACGGCCATGTGGAAACGAATGGAGGGCCGCAGAGTTATATACCGGTCGACGGAATGGAGCTAACGGACTATGCATCATCATCACTATCAAATGTATCGTTACATGCTCTGAATTTGCATAGCAGCTCAACGTGTCCATGTCAATCTTGATGTGGGCGGTCCAGTGTTTCAGCAAGAATCTCTCTTACAGACCGCTGACGGCCCGTGGAAGAGAGGTCCCACGCGAGAAACCTCCGACAGACTTCTTCAGCCTCCTCAAGCTCCTGACGCTCCCTGTCCCTCATGTCTTCGTCAAGCAGTTGGCAGACTTCGTGTCTTGCCAGCAGTTCACTGGAGTTGGGAGTTGAGTGATGGGATCGAGGTGAGGCACAGAAAGCTCGTTATCTACCTGACGTACTTGGCGCGAGATGTCACTCGCTTGGGCACTCCGAATAATTCTGCACAAGTGATTGCATGCGAATGCAGAGAGTAGCCGGTTGCAACCCTGCGATGAAGGTGTTGATGTCTGCCGCAGAACGTCACTTGAAGAGCACTCACTTGTACAAGTAAGTTATCTTGTCCCCGGGACTAATCGCCAGACTGTCATCGTCGGATGCGTCCGTGTTGTGGTTTGAATCCAGGGATATGTTCCCGGTGCCGGACGCCAAGAGCACTTGCATATGAACGAAGGTGATGGGCAGCCTATGAGGACTGAGCAGTTCGCTTTGAAAGACGTCGTGGAAGTGCGTGGTAGCGATGACTTTGGAACAGTGAGGGCCGCGTTCCAGCAAGTACTTCAAGACGCCACAGAATAGGCCAGCGCCGTCTGTGCAAGACAATAAAGAAGCAAAGCCGTCAGTCAGTTAGTTGAGAATGAAGGCGCGACCGAAGTTCAGCTAGATCAACGTAGAGTGTACGAGCCTGTGGGCAGTGTCCCTTTGCCGAACTCGTCCAGGAGAATCAAGGAGCGCTCAGTTGAGTTACGCAGGGCGAGAGAGACTTGGTTGAGGTCGATCATGAACGCTGACTGGACCTGCCAGAACGTGAGGTCGTGGATGCATGTGATGATGTCTTGCCATAGGTCATACCCTGGACACGGACTCGCGTGTCTGCACTCGAGTGAGGACTTGGGGAGTCAATCGTTAGCGGCCAGGGAGTTGGGGGAAGGAAACAATATCCTCACTTTTATCTGCAACTCCGAGTATCGCAATTTCAGCCGGAACGAAGCTACTTTGGGATCAGGGCACGCTACTCCCAATGGACTGCCCAGGAACTGACCATCCAATCTACAGTTCCATTCAGTTGGCTATACCATCACTGATCCCCGTGATTAGAACACACCTGAGCCATATATTGGATCAAAGCGATCTGCTTGAGGTATACACTCTATGACGGCTTTCCAGGTCAGCGACCGCATACTAATGGGAAGATTGCATTGGATATGACCTTGCCACATGCGTTCGCGCCGGTGCACACCATGATGCTATTCTTGACGTATTCGTCTTCGTCTTCGGAATGACTGTCGTTGTCATTTTCAATGGCGACGCCTGTGCCGGCTCCTCCAATAAGGTACGAGTCGTTCGGGACGAAAGTGTCGACGACAAGCTCCTGGAGAGGATGTCTATTGCGCCATTCGTGAGGACCGTTCATATGGCCACTATAGCTAGTAGCACTCACCGTCCCTGCTTGATGTTTATGATATTGTCTGGTGTCATGAAAGGCCTCCTGTAATCGTACGACTGCGAAGCCTGGGCGAAGGAGATCAGGCAGTCCAACTCTGCGCAAACGTCGCAAGCATGGTTGATCGCCTTCTCATGGACTAGTATCTTCGCAAGCAATGCCTGCACTATCTCAATTTCGCGATCTTGCAGGAGGAGTATTACGAGAGAGGCGTTACTGGAGAACTCGAGATTGCTTACCAACAATAGCGGGATGCAGATCGCCAATATGCGTGTCCATGTCTGGCCGACCACAGGTAGAGTCGCTAAGTGTCGTTCTTTGAAACTGTGCGATGACCGCCCACCATGCATTTCTTGCGACTTGAAGTAGACATGCGAGCTTGAGAAGTTCAATGAGTAGCTGCGCTATCCGGCGCAGCAGGAGAACTATAACATACTCCGACGAAAACTGGGAGCGTTGTCAGTGAAGATGCGAGAATTGCATGGCATACTGACACACCTGAAACTCCATCCTTCGAGCACCTGGATACCTGCTTCGGATGTCCATTCCTCCTTCATGGGGATACATACGAGAAAGCCTAGAGGATCCTGGTCAATCACGCTTGTGATGTATCGAAAGGAGCTGCATTACCTAGTTGAGGGAAGTAGACCACATTGAGGGAGGGGGTGTAATCGAGGGGGATCGTTGCTGACACCTGTTCAGCAACCTTTGACTGGAGATGCCTAGTGAGCTCGAGTGGCGAGTCTAGGGAAGCAGATGCAACAGACGCACGAGCACCGCATCAATACCGTTGTATATATGCTTCAGGTTGTCCAGCTCATCGTCGACTCGCGGTCTGACGCATACACGACCCGCGTTCGTGCTCTCTTCCCAGTCGACCTGAGGTCCCGCGAAGTGAGCGTAAGGAAAGCGAGGAGAAAACCCTGATCGTACCGTCTCGTTGACCATATTGCCGATCTCTCTCAGACGGACGACTTCCAGCGCCGCAAGGAGCTACCTCACGAATGATCATGTGGATAGGTCATGAAGTCACTCAGGCTTCGACTCACCCGCCTGACAACTTCGACATTGCTTGCATGATTGAGCTCGGAGAGGGAGTCCCTAAGGAGCAGAGCATGGTAGGCAAACTACGACCATTATTAGCCCAGCCCAAGAATATCGATAGAGTATATATGCTACCTTGACGAGGCCTTGCCAATCGGAAACTTTCGCCCGACCAGTCTTCATCGCAGCGAGCACCTTCGGAATGTTCTTCATGCTATTCAGGTGACTGTGCATCGCATGTCTGCCAGGAGTGTTATCGGGACGCATGAAGCACGCCACGGCATCGTGCCGTGCGTTGATGACGTTCAAGGACATAGAAGGTCGCAGGAACCATTCCCGCATTAGGGCTCGGCCTAGCGTCGTCTTGGTACCGTTCAGGATACCGAAGAGCGAGAGGCCTTCCTTGGTCTTGTCCGAATGTATGGATGCGTGGTTCTCGTCTTCGAATATCTGCAACGAGGAGAGAGCGTCTGCATTGATCTGCATGGTGTGGAGAAGGGCCAATGGCTTGATGTCGCGGATCTCAAGGCCGCCAACACCCTCGTCCTCGAGCTCGGAGATTGCGCGCGCACGGGCGAGGTAGTCCAGGAGAGCAGAAATAGATCCTAGCTATATGCACCGTTAGCATCGGTCCGCCAACATGGGAGGGGGCAAGATCACGTACGCAAAGTGGCGAGTTATCTATCGATGCGAAGTTCGCTAGTCGCACAGAGGCGTTCCACTTCTGCACGGTCGGGTCTCCGCCGACTTCTCCTCTCCGGCGCATGAAATCATACGCGTTTCGTGGTTCTGACAGGGAGCTGATCTCTGAAGCAGTGTCCGCCTCGCCCATAGCGGGAAGTTCGGAGAGAAGCCGCAAGGAAAGCAGGCGCTCACGCCCCTTGCCAGGAATAAAGCCCTTGTGTGGGCGCACTTGGAATGTGCCCCCTGAGCCGTCCACTAGGGGAAGGTTCAACATATGCGCATTACAGAAGTAAGTCGAGAGCCTTACTGTGATCTCGGAGCACGTCCATGAAGTTGTCATCGGCCTTCGAGCTCGTGAGTACTACATCCGGGCCAGCCTGCTCGAGGCCTGCATATATGCAGGCCGATCAGCACCAGGGTGCGCATATTCGGTGACGTACTCACATGTTTTCGTTAAGTCGAAGTGTTGGTTCTCCGAAGTATCTTCGAGCACATACATCGTGAACGTGACGGGATCGTAATAGGCGCAGGCCACGCGGCCGCTAAAGTCGGATATTGTGAGTGTATGCGCATTTACTCAAGCAATGCGCTCACAATTGACACGTCGCTGCCATGCACAGCTGTCCCTGGGGTTAGCAGGAACCGGCGACGATCCAGAACACGTACCTTCTCTTTCTCAGCAGATGAGGAGGACTCGTCTTCCTCCTGCTCTTCATCTTCATCCTGCGTCTCTAGGCCACCGCCCCAACGGACCCTTTTGCGAGGTTGGGTGTCCTCGGTGCCGCTCGTCGTCTCTATAGACCCTGTAGTACCTTGTCCGTCCTCTTCATCGTCGCCTACGATCGCGCGTTGTTGACGGCTCGGCTGGGGACGCTTGCGGCGAGGCATAGGAGCTGCGGCGTTGCGAGACAGAGCTGAAGAGGTGGAGAGTAGTAGTGAGAGAGCGGCCGATGGCTGGTCCCGCGACGCGAACACGAAGTACCCATGGATCACGTGGCCGTGTCTTCGAGGAGCCGATCAATATTATCAAGTCGAAATCCCATCGTTGCTTGAGTACTTCTGCACGCCACACAAGCTTGCAGGGACTATGCATGCATGCACACGCAGTGCGAGGCTAGAGCCGGACTCTTCACCTGCGTAGGCGTCATTAGGAAGTCTGGGCTTCGTGTCACGTCATGGCTGGTGCGCCAAAAACAAGTAAGTTCGACGCCTCATGGTACATACTTCTCAGGGATGCACGCTCATGGAGCGGAGTCAATAGTATCGATATACCGTACGAGCCAGAAGGACATGACATGAGGTGATTACTTTTTGTTGAACGACAGCAGCTCCTTCGCATCGTCAGCAGCAACTGCCAAGTGGGTCAGCACCGTGGCACCACGGATTCTCATCGCGAACACGCACCGTTCAACAGAAGACTTTGCGAGTCGAGCATCACACGGTTATCAGACGCGGCCAATAGAGTTGCGATATCGCGGGCTGCCTCGAGTCTCCGGAGCTGCAAGAAGCCCTTGTTCTGGCGCACGGCCTCGCCAATGAGCTCAGCGCTGCGCGCCTCACCCTGCGCCCGGACGATAATGGACTGTACACAGACATCAGGACGTGTCGGCAAATTTGCGTTTCGAAGTGCTGCTTACCTGCTTCTCTTGGATGGCCTGATCGACGAGGAAGGCAGCACGCAGCGCAGTTTGTTGGGCGACCTACGGGACGTAATGAGAAGGGAAGCAAAGCAGAGTCGAGACTGGGCTACAGACCTGTTTCGCCTCGACAGCGTGGGTGAACTCGGGCGAGAAGGCGACGTGCGTGATCGAGACGTCGTCCAGGACGATGTTGAAGCGCAGCGCGCGTCTCATCAAGTTCTCCCGGACCAGCCTCGATACCTACGAAACGCCATGTCGGGCGGTTAGAGCCTCGAGGATTCAGGAGAAGACCGAACTGGTTACATACTTGTTCACGCTGAGTGATGATCTGGCTGGCGTTGAACTGCGCAACGACGCTTTTGAGGACCTCGTTGACGATGGAAGGAAGGACACGCTCGTCATAGTCAGTACCCAGCTCTCGGTAGATAGTGGGCAATGCAGAGATGTTGGGGCGCGAGAGCACACGGCACGTAATGTTGACCATCTGGAGATCTGGGAAGGTCGACGGGACATAAGCGGCTGCCGGTGTAACGCGAGGCGTCGGTAGCAAACGTGCCTTTAGTGCCTGTGAGCGAGGCAATATTGCGGGGTTTTGCACGAATGTCGTAGGTGATTGGTGTCTCAAACCATGGAATCTGCATCCGTGTAAACGTGTCAAGACGCCGTCCGTTACTCTCCGACCAAGCACTTGCCATAAGGTGAGTTCCTTCTGGGTAGACTTCCTCCTTGACACCGTGCAACCTAGTTGACGCGGCAGGAGTGTCAGAGTGGATGCAGGGACGGCGTTTTCGCATCTCTGCTCACCTTGTGTACTTGATCGCACGGTGACCACCGTCCACTACAGGTAGCATAGCAAACGTCAGGTCGCACCAAGCCCACAAAGGAATGAGAGAACATGCGCACCGTTGAACAGACTTGCATTGAGCGCAATACCACCTCCCACGAGAGCCAACAACAGACCCGACCCAGTGAAGAACCCCTTGACCGGCATGCGCGGGCCTCCGCCGCCCCCTGCGCTCGCACGCTGCAGCTGCTGCTGGAGTCGCCTCCAAGTTTCCTGGTTCATGGCGAGAGTTGGAGGTCGAGCCGCGAGATGACGGCCGTACAGAACAAGGAGAGCGGCACAGGCGGCACTGACGACAGTCGACGGCCCAGCACGGCTGCTCTCGGCATTTGCCGGGGGTGCCTTCTCGCCCCGGAATCATCTCCGACTCGACTTGGACTGGGACTGTGACTTGACTGTCTTCCCTGCTCATCTGCTCGCTCTTCGCCGACGCGCGCCCTTGAGTGCACACGTATTGGTGCCTTCGAGTGCTGCTCTGGATCAGTCAAGCATGGCGTATGACGGTAATCAAGAGCTCAGCAATTTCGTATGCAATGTCCTCGGAGTCCACCACGAGGTTGATGTCTGACCGTTTGCCCATGCAGCTGGGCTGGGTGTCGATTGCGTGCTGGTGAGTCTCTTTGACTGCGATCTTCGAAGCATCAATATTAGAGTCGTGGTGGGTGTCGGTACCTCACGCGAAGCGAGAACCCGAGCGCTTCGGTTTGCCTCCCTCTTCGCGTGCGTCCTACACCTTCGCTCGACTCAACTACAGGTGCAGAATGCACACTGCCTACGAACATGCATGGCGTTGATAACCTCTACGACATGCCATGTGCTGGGCAGTTCGACGCAATGGGAACACCTCGACATGCTGGTGATTGCCCGTGGGCGAGTTCGAAAGAAACCCTCAGCGTCGTAGGCAGGCTAGAACCTTGTGGCCATACATTCGTGCAATGCTCTCTTCTGTTCTTGGACTTTGCCGTTCTAACCAATTTTCCCACAGGCTAGTCGTGTATTCGCCTCAAATCATAGAGAACTACCAACTCCAGTCGGGCGAGGGGCTTAGCGTGAGCTTTGTTCTCATCTGGCTTGTAGGAGACTTGTGCAACCTCTCTGGCGCGATCCTGGCCGGTCTACTGCCCACGATTATCATCCTTGGCGTTTATGTGAGCCACTCGTTTTACATGGTACGTCAGACTGCACCCGCTGAAACGCCTCGTACATCACGCAGTACTCCTCGTGTGATGCCATCCTGCTCGCACAAATATACTATTACCGCTGGAAACGGGCACGCCGCGGTGCCCCCCTCCTCGTTTCCGAAGACGCGAGGATGTCCGCGCTATATGATGAAGCAAGTCCGCTCCTGCCGGGAGATGGTGGCTTCGAAGGACCGCCCCGACTCAAGGATGCGCGGAAGGAGACCCTGAAGTTCGTGACCGCGATGATCTTTGTTTTTAGCGTCGGCGTTGCAGCGTGGGCTGTAGATGGGTACCTCCACAAGAACGCCCCCCGTTCGAAGCCAGTCGAGGTCGTAGAGTGGCGAAGCCAAGTCCTGGGCTGGATCAGTGCGGCCCTGTTCCGTGAGTGCATGTGCCCTCTGCGGAAGTTCTGAAAGCTCACCCTGGCGCAAAGTCGGAGCGCGGGTTCCGCAGATAGGTGCGTGGCTTTCATTCAGCAGCGGGGCACAGGGACTGAAGGCCGAGGCGCACAGTCAAGAATTTGAGCACCAGGTGCGAGGGGCTCTCGCCCTTCCTCTTTGTCTATTCTATTTCGGGAAATACCACGTACACTCTGTCTATCCTCGCGGCTTCTCTGGACAGTCGCCATATCGCGGTCAACGCGCCCTGGATCGCCGGTGCGTGCATCTCCGGGTTTGGCTTCAGAAACACACGGCTGATCAATGTGCGACGCTGCACGCGTCGTTGCTTCTCGATTAGGGAGCGCCCTCACCGTCTTCTTGGACCTCTTTGTAAGCTTCTGGTTGTTTTATTGGCCATGTGGTATGCGTTGACGTATGTGTATGCACAGGTTCTGTACCAGTTTTTCCACTACCGACGGGAAGACGCCAAGAAAGTACGTCTGCAAGAGCAGTCGGAGGCGGCGCACTAGATAGCTACAGTGCCTGCCATAGACTCCAAGAGGAAATCTGTACCTGGAGCGGTAGAAGGCAATGCAGAAAGTTTTCTTCACTGCGAAAACTAGGAGCGTCGCTCGCTGGCAAGACCCCGGAACCTCATTCCGCATGGAGTTGCCCTCTTGGGTAGTTAGGAACCAAGGTGCGGGTCGTATGCATTGACCGGGTTCAACCTCTCGCTCTGACCTTCAGTGACCGCGGTGATGACAGGAGCTACAGTGGCCAACGGTCT
Source organism: Cerioporus squamosus (assembly GCA_022592435.1). Taxonomy (NCBI): domain Eukaryota; kingdom Fungi; phylum Basidiomycota; class Agaricomycetes; order Polyporales; family Polyporaceae; genus Cerioporus; species Cerioporus squamosus. The sequence goes on from JABYQS010000036.1 coordinate 132,940, forward strand.
CTCGACTCGACAGTTGTACACCTGCGACTTGGCTGGCACACACGATCCACAAGGAAGCACCCCGCGCGCCAGTGTGCAGCTAAGCCCGGTGTGACGAAGCCTACTAGAGGTCGCTCCTCACCACTTAAGCTTGTCCGAGGAGCGCCTGGCTTTCATGGGACACAGACATCCAAGGTGCGGCACTGTCGAAGCAGCAAACGCGCAGGTCAACTACCTATATGTCAGCTAGTCCGATCCGCCCGAAAGTGACGGGGTGCGCCTTGCGAGTCTTGGTAGGTTGTACCCGTTGACGAGTCTGCGCAAATCAACATCGGCTCTTTCTTTGCGAACATGCTATATTGCATGTCAGTCAGGTCGCCTAATTCTGATTAAACCTCTGTCGCGACAAGGTAGCCGGGACTTGACTGAACCCCTTTATGCGTTCTCACAAACCACCTACCATCGGGCGCTTGTGAATTTAAGATTTTCGGTAAAGTATGTACATACATGATTTCCGACCATCCTCTCATATGAACCTCAGACCGGCTTTCGCAACACCCGACGCATATGTCGGTACCGCATCTGTGGTGGCATGCTTGAGCAGCGAGCTGGATGTGTTTCGGGTGGACGGCGCCAGAGAACACGCCGCGGGATGAACCTCGAAGACCCCGGAAACCGCATTCGCGAGGCGGCGTCCAGGGTCTGAGAGGACTGCCTGGGAGTGCTGGAGAGTGAGAAGTGCGGTCGGATAGGGTTTACGAATCGTGCAATGGTTCTGATGCAGAGGCCAGGACTGGGAACGACGATAAGGAGGCGTCGGGGTGTGGCTGGCTGGGGAGGCGTTATGCGGGCGATTTGCTCACGGAGGAGGCTCGGGTCGTGCCTCGTTCCCTCCCTCGTGTTGCGGGCTGCTATTCGACGTCCCACGTTGCAGGTCACCCACAAACTCTTCTCTATGGCACGCACCGCTCGGCCAGACATGCAGCCAGCCTCGTGTCTCTTCCATCATCCTCCCCTCGCACAGAACGCCTTTATCAATGTCAGATCGCCAACCCGTCTCATATTTTCTCCCTGTGTGCCTCCCGCAAGCCCTCTCCGCCGTCCAGGTCCGCGCGACCCGTTCGTGTCCTCCTTGTCTTGACGTCGACCAGGTGCGTAGGCCCCGTCCCCCTTGTCCCCCCGCCCACACACCGTCCGACTCTCTTGTTGTTTCAGCGCACCCCCTCACGCGCCCACACACCGCAGGAGGTCCACTAACGGACCAGTGCTTGCACTCTGCGTCGTGTTTCGTCTCTGCCAACGCCTCCATTCCATCCCCCTACCCAAATCAAGCTAGCGAACCCGCGCGGCGGCAGCGCCGTGCTCTACGCAACGAGGTTTAGAAACCAGCCGATTGTCTTCGGAACTTGCTTTCGCACGCCGCGACCTCCTCTTCCGTCGCGCAAAGGGACGCGACCGGCAGCCCTGCACAGAGGTATAACATGCACCGCACTCCTCTTCTCCAGCCCACACCCCGCCTCCATCCCTCTGCCATGGCCTACTCTACCCTCGAGCAACCCCTTGCTCGCGCCCCCACCACCATGTCCTGGACCTCCGAGTACTCCGAGCCGCCACCGTACGACCCGTCCTACTGCGAACCCTCGACCCTCATGGCCGCCGCCTATTCGGACAAGGGCGCATCCTACCGGCGCACTCAAGAGGCTGCGCCACCGCCGAGCAGCTATTCTCGAGCACCCGCGTCGTGGATGTCCAGTCCCCGGAGAACTACCGCGAACTTGTCGATCCCCCACTTACGGGAAGCAATACACTCCCTGGAGTCCAAGATGGCGTCGCTTCTGAGCGAGCGGGATCTTCTGGAGTCACGGTTGGAGCAAGCGGTCCGTATGCAGTCTCCTGTCCAACGTCTCCCGAACGATCTCCTCGCGTCGATCTTCTCGATTGCGGTTGTAGACGACGAAGAAGAAGACTCGATCACGCTGTCCAACTTGATGCTCGTCTGCCAGTATTGGCGGGATGTGGCGGTCAACTCCCCCATGCTCTGGGCGCGAGTCGTGATGGGCACGCACCACTCCACGGACAGGGCGATCCTCAAGCTCGACCGGTCCAAGACGGCACCCCTGCATATCTGCCTGGACTTCAGCCCGCGGATGGAGCACGGTACGGTGTCGACGGAGAGTATCGTGACCGCCATGGACCTCGTGCGCCCGGCAATATGGCGCTGGAAGACTTTCCATCTCATCGTTCCCAGTCGCCCACAAGCTCATGCAGCCCTGAGCCGGTGTAAGGAGCAGGCGCCGCAGCTCGAGGTTCTCTCTGTTTGTGTCTCGCATTCCATGCAGGAGGACCACTATTCGAAGCCACCGCTCCCGCTCTTCGAGCGTACCACACCGCGCTTGCGGTCGTCCTCCTTCACATCGTTCAACTTCGGGTGGGATCCTGCTCTGCTGAGCAACCTCCGCGTACTCAAGTTGGGCGGCTACTGGAACGGCTTCTCGCCCGCGGTCGACGTCATACTCAAGACCCTGCGCGCTTGCCCACAGCTCGAGGAACTCGTCCTTCGGAATATGTCCGACGTGGACCCGGAGAGCTGCACGACGCTGACCCCCGAGGTTCCCGAGCAGGACGATTATGTCCTGGCACGCGTGTCGGACACGCGCGCAATCCAGCTGCCGAAGCTTCGCAAGGCTTCGTTCTACTACTCCGGCAATCTGCGCACGCGGACCATAATCAGCCTGCTCTCGTTCCCGGCGCTGGAACGTGTCGAGCTGTGCTATCTGGATAACGTGTCCCCAATACTGGAGGCTCTGCGCAGGCAGTCCCTAACGGTCCTCCCGTTGCGGCACCTGCGGATCGAGTCGTGCTTCTTCAGCGAGCTGCGCTTCGCGCGCCTGCTACAGCGTCTCTCGTCCCTGACATCCCTGGAGCTCGTCGATGTGGAGGATGTCACGTCGAACCTCATGCGAGTGAGTGCCGCCGATTGTCGTGTGAGGGACTGCTGTGCGCTGACCTATCCGTTTCAGAACCTGGCCGCACCGCCGGTCTCCCAGACATGGGCGTGCCCCAAGTTGACCACGCTTTCCGTGGAAGGCTGCACGTCGCTCGAGTGGGAAACCCTCCGTTCCATCGTCGAGTCTCGTCTGCCCCCGCAGTCACGCGCGTTCCCCCGCCAGCCATTACCCCACCAACCGCATTCGCAGCCTGCGATCTCGGTGTCGAGCGCGTTGGCATCGACATCGACATCGTCGGCCTCGGCATCGGCCGCTGCATCCACGCATTATCGTCAGGCCGTGTCTTCCTCCTCTTCGTCCTCCTCCGCATCCGCCTTCGCTGCAACGGCGCATATCCTTGCGCGACAACCTTCGGTGCCGGTGCTCTCCTCTGCCTCGCTCGCCATGGGTCGCCCGGTCCGCCTGGAGTCAGTCGACCTGACCCGTTGTCACCAAATCAGCAAGGAAATGGTGCAGTGGCTCCGGATGTACGTCGCCGAGGTCAAGTGCGAAACCGTCAAGAGCGTCTGGGGAGAGCCCTCCCTCTCATAGCACGCACCGAAGACTCCGCCATCCCCATCCGACTGCGTAGGTGACATATGGTGCCCGCTGAAGACCCTGGACCTGGACCGGTTCCGATACCCCCGACCCGAAGCTGCTCTGCTCGACACCCGTGCTTCGAGCCCTCTCTGCCGTCGCGGCGGTTGAGAGTGTAAGCTAATGTATTAGTGTGTATCTTGCTTATAGCTCTCGTGTGCCCCCGTCCCGCTGTGCCCTTGTCGCTGGTTTCGCCGAGAACGCTTGACGCAGTTATACCATAGTAATGTATCTATACTTTCTCACCTCTGGAATCGAGGCGTACGTGCGGTGCGCAAGTGCGTGCAGGAATTTAAGTTCCAAATCCGATGGGATACATATGTGGCTGCGCGAACGCGTGTATGACATCAGTCTACAGTCCGCGAGACAGTACGCAACGTGGCGGGAGATAGCGGGGACACATACCCAGTCCCCCGACCTAAGTAGGAAAACGGCCGGCCACGCGTTCGTTAGCACGACACACAGGAACAGGCACCGTGGCAGTTAGGCTCACCGAGTCCGAGGTCCGTCTTCCGAGAGTCCGAGAGAGCCATGAACGACCATGTCGCCATCGACCGGACTACCGGTTGTCCACCCGGATGACCGTCGACTTCTTGTACGTGCCAAACGGCCCGACGGTCCCTGGCCGCCCTCCGAGCAACCGTTGCTGCTGCTGTCGCGGGAGCGTGGAGAATGAGGGGTGCTCGTCGGAGCCTCGGCCCTCACCCTCGCCATTCGGGTTCTCCGGGATGGCAGAGGAAGACGAATCCGTGCTGCGATGCGTTGGTGGTGGCGGCGCAGCGACCTGCCCAGATGTCGACGGTGGGGGGTTGAGCAGACCGTTCACGAGTGCGCGCAGTTGAGCGTTCTCCTTCTCCAGCCGGCAGAGCTCGCTTTCGCGCTCGAGGGCCCACTCGGCTGCGGCGAGGCGCTTTTCGGGGTCGTCCTCTTCCTCGATGATATCGACGTCGGGATTAGGCGCGTCCGCCTTCGCCTCATCATGTGTCTCGTCGAGACGCTCCTTGCCCTTGTCCTGCCCACTGCCCTCCGCCTCTGCTTGATGATTTCCGCAAGCTTCGGTGGGGTCGGAGGCTACTGGTTGGGATGACGACGATGCTTCGCGGGACTGGCCACGCCGTCCAGCGGACATCGCCTCTGTATGTGCTTGGTGTGCCTCGTACACGCGAACATCCTCCCCGCCCAGCCTCCGAAGCACGGCGCGAAGCATGCGACCGACGCGAGCAAGGGATTCCGAGCGTGCGTTGTTGCTCACCAGCGACTCCTCAAGGGCTTCAGACTCACGCTGTACGATGACGCTCTCGTATTGGCGCATGAGCGCCAGTTCGCGTTGTTGCACTTCGTGCTGCTCGCTCGCGTGAGAGGTGTAGGGGGAGGGCTAGATGGATGGTGCTCACTGCGCGTGTGCGGAATGTCGCCATGATGTTCTCGAGGGTCTGCTCGTATTCGCGGATAAGGGCACTGAGCTGTCGGTTGTCGTTGAGGAGGGTGAGGTTCTCCGCGGACATGGCGGCGTTCATGCGTTCTAGCTCGGCATCATAGACCTCTGCAAGACGCATTGGGATCCAGCAGTAAGCGCAACAGGCGTATATGCGGACCTTTCGGCTTGTCTAGGTTGAAGCTTATGCTCGGTCAGGTTGGGGGGCGTCGGAGATAGTTGCAGTACATACCGGCGTAGCACAAAGCCAGTTTGCGAATGTATAGCTTGCGCCTGAGCGTCCACTCCATGAGATATCATCGTACCCGCACACTCGTACAACCGACCTTCGCGCCATCCGCAAGAGCATGAAGATTCACAGCAGAAGACCGGTTCTGGCTGAGTTGCTCGGAGACCTCAGAGAGCAATGACCAGACACGCAGCACATCAGGGTCGCCGTTTGGGTCGATAGCTGCCATCAGAAGTCACAATCTTGTACTGGCTGTAGTAAGCTACGATAGCGGCAGATGTGCAAAACAAGGTTGGCAGAGGAGGACGTCGAGAGCTGTTAGAGACTAACAGGCTCAGCTCTCAGCCTGCCAGTTGTCGAAGCGCCCGAGGTATTAGCGATGCCGTCATGTGACAAGGCAAGCGTACAGGACGCTTGCAATCTCTCGCAACTCTCCCGGAGTCTTTGAGTCTCTTTGAGTCGGTCCTTTTTTTCTCAGGATCTAGCTCTTGTAACCCGCGCGTACGTAGTACAGTTGCGGCTGGTGATCTACGTATACTCTACTCTATTTTCCGTGGCTGGCGGGTGTCCTCGACCTGTGATACCTCCTACATCTAAGGGCTCCGTGGGCGCCGACAGGACGACGCCGCGATCGCGTAACCCAGCCTAAGGTACAAACGCGAAACTACCGGATATACAACGACGACTTCCGCTCTGAGACCTCGCACATGTCTATGCATGCTTTTTCTGCTCTCGATTATGTGACCTTGCCTGCCGAGGACGACGATGGCCGCCACGACACCGGGGAAGTGATTAGTGGGCAGGGGAGACTCGCGCTGCTCGATGGCGTGGGGTGCAACTGCGGCTTGCGCTGGACGGATGCATTTGCGCAGCTGGAGTGCCAGACCTGGTACTTAGTGTGAAGGCCACGCCGACAGACCTCCAGGATGTGATCAAGAGATGGAGTAGGAGGGGTCAGAGGACGGTTGAGTGAGATGTATCCTTGTTGTGTCCGTATACAATAGATGAATTTAGGTTGCATGCTGCGATACTCCTATGTGCAGACAGTATGTGACCGGTCTCAATGGTGTAATCGTACTCATCCTGTAAAATGAACAGAGCTGCTTGCCCTACTTCGAGTAGCCCTTACCCATGAGATCGTCAACCAAAAGTCTACGTTTTTCTTGTTTCAGTCAAAATTGCACCTGCCATATCGCTCGCTAGCCATGCCCACAGAGACTCTTGGTTTTTGGAAGGACAAGATGATTGTCTAGCACAACTCTTCATCGAGCTAACCACATCTCCGAGCGATCTGGATCGCCGTGTCAGCCTCAATGACGTCACAACATATGAGACTTCCGGCGCGTGAATGGGGAACCCTAACCCATGTGTATGGGTCACGACTCACCGGCCAAATCCCAGCTCTAATATCCGCGACATCCTCGAAGAAGCTGACGAACCCAGCTCAGTCAAGGTCCCTCTTCTCGTCCGTGGCGCCTCCTGCATTCGCCGCGCGAAGGCAGAAGACGCCACGGAAAAGAAAGGGGACCCCTCCCGAAGAAGGGGCTTGTTTAACCTCGTCACTAGATCGTGCAGAGGGCCTCCGATGTCGGGAGGCTGTCGACGCCTTGTGGGCGCGACGTTAGCGAGTCGGCAGCCTAGGAGGGTGGCTCGCAACCCAGACTGCCGACCGCCCATGCAGGGGGCTGATCAGACCTGATCCCGCTGTCGAGTCGTCCAGTCGAGGTCTTCGGGCGCCCGTCGATCTAAACATCTATGGGGAGGAAGGGATCAACGCAACGACGGACGGAGAACACCACGCCACAAGACATCGAGCACAAGCCACAACACGGAACACCAACACGGAACAACACGGAACACCAAACACGGAACAAGACACGGATACATCTATAAGCTACAAGCACCCGGAAACCAACACATCTAGATCTGCGGGTAGAAAGGGGTCGTCAGCGCCTGCGACGAACAACGAGACACAGAAGGACGACGAGCGGGCCTACCACAAGCCATCTACACATCATCTCCCGCTCCCCAACTGCAAACTCGAATCGATCCTGGTCTTCAACGCGCGTGCACGATCGTTCGTCTTTCAGTTCGCTGGCCGGCGGGTCCCTGCACACATCTCATCCGAAACCAACAGGCGGTCAACGCATGAGAGTAACGGAATCCAGAGCCCCCTCCGGGGTAACTCGACTGCGCAGGGGCGTCCCCCGTTGCAGCCAAGGACGCACCAGTACTGCGACTGGTGAGGCTTTCCCGAGGACTTGAACGCGCGTACTTGGGCCGTCGTCGTGGCGGTCGGAAGGCAAGAGAAGGTGGCGGCTGGCAACGCGCCGCACTGCGTATTTATGCCAGGCAGTTGGGATCGGGACTGACTTTGGTTGCGGCGGGAAGACGAGCGCACTTACCCGACTAGGCCTTAGGGCCGGCGACGTCATCGTTGCTGTACTTGCAAGTTGCACCATGAAGCGGCTGCTCCCGAGATGAGCATTCCGAGTACGCGTTGTGTGGCTACATGGCCGGCGCGGACGATCGGGCGCGTTCCAGCTTCCCTTGCATGGGGAAACTCGTGCAATCCGGCCATAGCGTGACATGCGTTTTGAAAGCGAGCAGAGAGAGCGACGCCTTTGTAACCCGTTGGATAGCCAGTCGAAACCAATACTAATACATCTGATACGTCGTCCCGAACACGAAACTTCAGGCCATGCCTAGGAGATGCCGCATAAGATGATGAAACCAACAGCAGACTATGGCGCATACCAATGACACCACAAGCAGCGCGCGCGCCTGCATTACCAGTCTTGAGAGACTCATCGTCACCACCGCGCCCGAGGTCGTCGGTACCCTACGGAGCACATCAGGATGAGGGACTGCAGGGACCCAAATGGACTTCAGAAGAACTCACAGCGTGGACAACAACGGTACGACTTCCGCCACAACGTTCAATGCAAGCACCGCATACAAGGACACGAGGGGACTTACCCAACGATACTGAGAGGGCCGTTCAGCGAAATGAGGCTGTCCTCGAACGAGAACGCAGCAACACCCTTCGAGTCGGCCTCGATGTTGCCGAGGTCGCCGACATGCCTGTCGATGTCCGTCGGGGCGCCGTGCGTCCTCTCGAACGGGTTGAAGTGGGGGCCAGCGGACGTGCAACCGTTGCTCAGGTCGCCAGAGGCACTACAGGCACCGTTCAGTCGGTTGGAGCAATACAAACAAGGTGCGCACGTACTGAACGTGGAACCCATGCTCCGCAGAGGGGTTCAAGCTCTTGACTTCGCCGGAAATTGTGACAGGCGCGGTTGGGAATGGCTGTGTGAACGTAACCGTCCCGCTCACGGTCTCTCCGTTCAACACGACGACGGCCTGTTGCAAGAACAGATCTGTGTCCCTCGCTGTTCACTCTTTGAGAGAACTGGCGAAGTACGCACCTTGGACACAATGGGAACAGGGAGTATATCATCCTGCGGCAGCTGATGTCTTGGGAGGATGAGCCAGATGATGAATACGCCGATGAGCAGGAAAGACGCGGTGATGGCGAGACGAGGCTGCCGCGTCTGGCGAGTCTGGGGGAAGTCCATGCCTTCGTTCACGACACCGGTCTGAGTGTAGAGAGACTAGCTAGACGGTGGCGGTCAGCACGGGAGGTGGTGGTCGGCAGACAAGGCTCGCGCAATTGCCTCAAACACTATTGGGCAGAACTCCGCGTTGCGTCACTTACTCAGACCGTTCGCACGACGACGCCGGCTGCTTTTGACACAGGCTTCGTGACCGCAGTGCTGCCAGAGGCCCTCAGATGCTCTAAGAACGTGCAGAGCCTCTGCTCGATATTGGACGCGTCCTCGACGCGCGACGCGCTCCCGTTGAGCTCATTCTTTCGAACGGCGGATAAAGGACGTTGGACAACCGCGATGCTTTCCGGGCCGGCCTCCCGGTGCCACTCCGACTTCGCAGCAGCGGGCACGCGCGAGTCGCTGACTGCAATGTCTCTCGACCCCCATGACGAGCACCAACGTTCTCGTCGCTGCACGCATGCTAAGCTCTTGATATACGCACGACGACATAAGAATGTAGTGTGGACGCGTCCACGGCCCGCGCACGGGCATCGGGAGACACAGGGTGGTCATAACCAAGGTCAGCTGGACTACCCCTCTTCGACTTCGTGCCATGGTATATGAGGCGAGCAAACCCCTCGTAAACATGACGGGTCGGTCCTTGCTCTCGACATGACACCCTCTTTCCGATTGACTCTGTCGGCCGTCGTCGCGCTCGTGGTTGCGTCCGTGGGGGCTGCACCGACGAAGTCGCCATTCGATTGGGCGAAGACGAAATTCGTCTACGCCTTCGGAGACTCGTACACATTTGTGCAAGGAACGAAGGGCCACGCCAACTTCAGGTGAGTAGCTGTAAGGAGACAGAGAGCACGACTCCGCTCTGACGACCATCCACTGTCTAGTTTTATAGGGGACGCATTTGACCTCTCGTTTACCCCTCAAGAACTGCTGGAGAACAGAATCATACCAAAGAATGTGCGTATTTCCAACTTGTATCATCTCAAGTATATACTCACGCAAGATCCAGACGAGTTCCGATGGTTCCAGCTGGGTAGGTCCCGACTCAACCTGGCAGCTTGCAACCTCTCATAATAATACCTCTTCCCTAGACAGAGTTCCTCACAGGGTGCTATGCGGGCAAGCCCTCCCACTGCTTCCCTCACCAGCTGTGGAACTTCGCATTCGCCGGTGCCGACATTGACAAAGCACTGTGAGCATGCTATAGAAGTTCCCGAAGTACACTCTGAACAGCGCACTTCCGACTATAGGCTTCCGCTGCACCACAACTTCACCGTAGACCTCGTCGACGAAGTCAAACAGTGGGTCGCATACGCTTCGGACGTTATCCCCCATCCAGCTGCGGAGACCCTCGTCGCCTGGTGGATCGGCATCAATGACACGGGTGATACTCTGCACAACACCACTGTGCGCGCGACTGACCTCCGTCAGCCGTAACCATACCTCATCTTCCTTTGTCCAGCTCAACTTCAAAGCCTTCTGGGAGACCGAGATGCAGTCTCTCTTCGGCGCCGTGGTACGCACTCTGCGTCCCTTCCCCGCCATCCTCCGTACTCAGTGCTCCCCTACGTATGTAGGAAAACGCATATACGCAAAACCTGCGCGGGACATACCTATTCATCAACGTCCCGCCACTTGAGCGGTCCCCAGGGCACATCGGCACGTCCGACGTCGCGCTCTACCGGCAGAACATCATCGACTACAACTCCGCGCTCGCCAGGCATGTCGCCTCCTTCGCGGATGCGCACCCGAACGTGAATGTGCTCTCGTTCGATGCACATACTTGGTTCGGCCAGGTCCTAGACAATGCCGAGCACCACGGGTTCAAGGATATCACTGGGTGCGTGTCTGTCCCGCTCCCGCCTTGCGACATTCTGACGATCTCGCGTGCATCAGACACTGCGAGTGCAAGGACTCGTCCTACTTCTGGTATAGTGAGTTGTCCAGCGCGTACTCCCGGGTCCATAATCTCACCGCATGCGTATGCGCAGACACGGGTCATCCAACCGAACATGTCCACCGCCTGCTCGCGAGAGCGATTGAGGCGCAATTACTACAGGCTTCACGATGACCGGTGATTGGGACGTTACGCTGGAAGCTCCTCCCAGAGTGCCTGAATCAAGGGGCGTGACAGTGCGGTTATGAGGCACCGATACGATGCATTGTCCAGAGCCATGTCATGTCATGTCGGTGGGCGCGAACGCGCAAAAGGGCGACCTGGTCATCCCATCTGTTGCTCGTGGCCCTTGCAGGCTGCATCGAGCAGATTGTCTGAGTAAGCAACTTCGTACAACCGTGCGGAAGACTGGAAGCCAGATGCTGTTGGTAAGCGATGTATGAACGAAGGCGCATTTCCGCAGTCGAGCAGTGCATCTTTGCATGCGAAGAGAGCGTGGGCAGCGCGCGCGAGAGGTGCAGCCGTACGCTGCCTGGTTGGCGGACGAGGCAGCGCAGAGCCCGGTGGAGAGAGCCTGAGGAGGGGAGACGCGAGCCCACGCGGAGGCCAGCCGGCAGGGGACCAGAGGCTCCGCTCATAAGGGCGCCTACAGGGGGGCTACCGTCATCAGACACCCACGCACCTTGTCCAGACTTTCCTATCTCTCCCCGCTCCCCTCTCCTCCCTGTCCTTCGTCCCGCCAAAACACAACAAGATGTCTGTCTCTCTCAACCCCAGCAGCGTCCTGGGGTTCAACAGTGCGTAGATTAGATCCTCCCCCGCGTGCCCTGTCCGCCCGTGCTGATGATGCCGCGTTCACCTCCCCGCTCGACACGTTCCGCCTCGCTTCCCTCGCCCGCTCCGCCCCTGCAGGACCGTTCACCCAATCTGTCAAGCGTGCTCTGCAGATCACAAACAACAATGCGCAACCGGTCGCATTCAAGGTCAAGACGACCGCGCCCAAGGTGAGCACTCCGAGGCAATGTGACAGGTGGGGCGCATGCTCAAGAACACGTACGTCTGCCATCTAGCTTTACTGCGTAAGGCCGAACTCGGGAAGGGTCGAGCCGGGGGAGACGGTCGAGGTTGCAGGTGCGTTGAATCTGCTCGGTGGGGCGGCAGGCGTTGCGGATGCTGAGCGGGTGTGTGCTGTTTAGTGATGCTGCAGGCCATGAAGGAGGACTTGCCCATCAACGCAAAGTGCAAGGACAAGTTCCTCATCCAGAGTACTATCATCTCCCCGGAGAAGGAGAGCATGCCTCTGAACGATATTGTGCGTCCTCACCATTTCTGTGTGTTCGGATTGTGCGTGAACTGATGTGGCATGTAGTGGAACGTCGAGGGCGATGAGGTGCACTCTCAGAAGATCCGTGTCGTGTACCTTCCGCCTGAAGGCCAGACGGTTCCAGAGGAGGATGAGACGCACGCGAACATGAGTTCGCTACTGGCTGTACCAGGACAGGATGTGAGTACCACCTCTCGCCACCGCCCCTAGAGCCCCGCCTCACCCTCTGCGCGAACCTTTCATAGAACTACGCGACGGTCCGCCAATATCCGGAGACGAACGGGCACGCAACCCGCGAGCCAAGCCAAGGCGACGATAGCGCCATTCCTATCCCGCCACCCCAGCAGGAGGAGCACCACGATGCGCCTTCCACACCGCCCCAGGTCGCTGTGCATCCCCCGGAACCCCAATCATCCGAGCCTCAGCCTTCGAGCGACGATGGTGTCGGTGTCGTCAACGTCAGCGTTCACGCGCCTCACCGCGCTCGTTCATCTCCCCCGCCGTCGCCACCTGTCCGCGCCGCACCGCCACTCGTGCAGGACCCCAACCCGGAGTTGGTCAAGAAGCTCGAGGAGGCACAACACGAGATCGAGCGTCTTCGTCAGCTCATCGCGTCGATGCCAGAGCCCAGCATCGCACCCACGACGCTCACCAGCGGAACGGAGCTCCGGTCAAGGCGACGTGGCCCGGTCTCGGACGACGGAAGCAGTACATACGACGGCAGGACGTACGACGGTCGCTCGACCTACGACGACGGACGGACGGATGTCAGCAGCTATGTGGGGAGCGAGGTCGGTCAGCCCGAGGGCGTGCCATTACAGGTGGTCATCATCATCGCGCTGGGTGTGTTCGTCACCACGTATCTATTCTTCTAAAGTGGAGGGGGCTCGCTCTCCGGGTCGGGTCTGCTCTCTTCGGACATGCATGTGATGTTGTCGTCTCGTTTTCTTTATTCGCAGTGTGCCGTGGTAATTCTATCATTCTCGTTCTCGTTTTCGGTGTCCCATCCCGTGCTCACGTGGGCCGCGGTCGCCGTTGCACTGCAGCTGTTCTAGTTTCCGTTTCCTCCGTTCCCTTGGTCTCTGTAGCCGTTTGCTGTTCCGCTCTGTCTTGTCGATAGTCCTCCTCCGCTCGTTAGCCCCTTCTTCTCTGTCGATAGTCGCCAAAGTGCAACTTGTCCCCTCCTTCCCCTCCTTCGATCGCCCCTCTCGCTCCATAACACTGCTTCAAGCTTCAAGTCTTTGAACTTGGAAGTGTCCCTATACGTCCCCCTCGGTGGTTACTCATATGGTACGGTTCAGCTTGTACATATTATACTACCAACGCCTAGGAGCACAATGATACATGGCGTTTTATGTGCTGCATGATCATGATACCCCCCGCTTCACCATATTCCCCCGCTATCGCTTCCCAACATCCTCTCTTCGTCCATCCGTCCAGACTCCTGACAGTCCCTCGTCGGTTATAGCGACGTACCTCTATGTTCGCTATTGATATACACATGCGCACCCTGTTTTCCAGGTCTCTCCGTCCCGGCACTGCAGACCACCATCATCCGTCCGCGATATAGCCGGCCAGAGCAAGTGAAGGGAGGCAAAGGATACTATAGCATTGGTCATACTACGATGTGTATGTGTGTGCGCAAGCGCGTGTAGGTAGGTACGTAGACAAGACATAGTATAGCGGCGGCGAAAGAACGGACGAACGCGACGAGGAGCAAAAGGAACGATTAGCGATGCTGTATGTATGCCAACGAGAGACACTGGTGAGTGATACTGGACAGACCCGAGAGAGGGAACAGACGTGTAGATGTGTAGATAGGATTATGATATCTTTGGACCTCCTCCTTCCTCCGACGACCATTATGGTAAGCATGTGTACTGAATGAAAGATGAGACGGTAGAACGTGGGGGCCGGTGGGCTCGGTGCGTGGCAGATTGAGCACATCTACACCGGGCTGACGGGCATGTGCGTGCCGTCGTAGGAGAAGCCTGCGAAGGTGGTGAGACGGCAGCACAACCCAACACACCTCAGCAATTACTCACCTGCGAACTGAGCCTGAACGGTCTGGGACAGCTGCGATCCTTCGACGACACTGTCGAGCGGTGCCTCGGTCGTGAACACGGTGTCGAAGTTGGACACGTCCTGTGCAAGAAGGCGAGCATATGTATGTCAGAAGGCTGTGTTCGAGACAGGATCAAGCAACAAGAACAGAAAACTGGGCGTACCACAGGGCTCGACACGCTCGGCTTGAACGGCGGTTGGATCTTCTTCTGGATGAGCTTCTGGAAGTCGATGTGGTTCGCGAAGAAGGGATGCGTCCTGATCTCCTCTGCGCCGTTGACACCCAGGCGCTGCGTCGGGTCCCGAGTGAGAAGCCCGCTCAGGATGCTGCGCGCTTCTGCACCGATGTCGTCGCCGAAGACGAGCGGATCGTTCAATATCTTCTGGTACATCGCATCGGTGTTCTCTGTGGCAGTGGGGTCAGCAGAGGCAGGAATCACGATGAATGGATACAGACCATCATAGAAGGGCGGGAGACCAGACAGCATCTCGTAAAGGAGAACACCAAGTGTCCACCAGTCGATGGTCTTGTCTGGGAGGACGTGAGCAAATCATACCAGGCCTGCGGGTGAATTACGCACTGTAACCCTGTCCGCGGAGAATCTCAGGCGCAAGGTACTCCGGCGTGCCACAGAAGGTGTTCGTCTTGTCCGAATCCTTCATGTTCAGCTTACACAGACCGAAGTCGCACAGCGCAATATGACCCGTGTAGTCGAGCAGGATGTTCTCGGGCTTCAGGTCACTGGTGCACATCATGAAATCAATCATCAGCCTGCTGAGGGAGGATTGCAGACATACCGGTAGACAACATCGAGCTCGTGCAGGTGCTCAAGCGCAAGGAGCAGTTCAGCGCTGTAGAAACGCGACCGCTCCTCGTTGAACCTCTGTTCGCGCTGCAGGTGGTGGAAAAGCTCTCCTCCGTTAACAAACCTACATCCGAGGTCAGCAAAGTCTCGCGTGACGGATGGTGACACGACATACGCAAGCACAAGGTACAGCTTCTGCTCTGACTGGAAGCTGAACTTCAGGGGCACGATGAACGGGTTGTTCACGCGCGCGAGGACCAACCGCTCGGCCAGCGTGTGCGTGATCTCCCCTCGCTGCACGATGTACTGCTTACGGATCGTCTTGAGCGCATAGATACGTGAGGTGTCGCGCTTCCGGACTTGCATGACCTTGCCAAAGCTGCCTTTCCCGATGACAGTGATGAGCTCGAAGTCATCAATGGTGAGAGATTGGCCCTGAAGACACGATCAGTAACCGAAGAAAAGAGGTCAGCAAGGGCACAACGTACTGTGCTCGGCTTGAACGCGACTCCAATCTGAATCCTGCCAGAACCGCCAGCGAGATCATACCACTGGTCCTGCGACGCCGCGTCATCAAAGTCCGGCGTGAACCGGACACCGCCCATGAAGAGATCGTTGCCCATGTCGTCCGCGACTCCATCGCCCCCGCGCTTGGGTTCTTCTGTGCGCAGGTAGCACTGGATGGAAATTTCGGAATGACGCGACACGTCGCTACCCATCCGTTCAGTCCCATCTGTGCCGTACGCTCACAAGCGACACCAAAGACTCACAAGTGCGTCTCGTACATGTACAGCGGCTTCCCCAGCTCGCCGCCCAAGGGCGTGATGAGCACCTGGTTGACCTCGAACTCCATGACGAGGTACGGCAGCCACCAGCACTGCGTCCTCTGCACGCTGTCCCGGTTGCTCTTCCTGTTCGCCAGCCGGTGCTGCGTCACGCTCGACGGCGACACGGACGCGGCGACCTTCGCCTGCTGCGATGACAGCGCGGCCTGCACCGCGGGCGGCACCGCGGCGCCCCCCGGTAGCGCGAGGTTCTCTGCCCACAGCACGCGAATCGCCAGCAGGCCCGACTGCGGCTTCCCGCTCGGATTGCCTGGCGTCGGTGTCGTCGAGCGCGGATCCATGTCCTGAATCGACAGGCCGTTCGCCGGCTGCTTCGGCTTGCTCTTTCCAAGTTTCCAAGACATCCTGGGCGACCGTCGGCGGGGAACGGGTGCTGGGGAATACAAGGGTATCGGGTGAGATGCAAAGCCTGCTTTGCGCTCGAACGCTGAGTAGGGAGTGGGGGGAAGATGGGGATGTGGGGAAGGGGATTGGTGAAAGATCTCTAGCAGTCCGCTGACGCTCATATACATATCCTCCCGCGGACGCGCTTCAATTAAGCGACAAGATCGCGAGATCCCGCCCAAAGTCTCGCCCTTCGTGTAACCACGCTGCACATCCTTATTCCTATCGGAATACATTCAACTGAAGCTCGAAAAACGCCTATGATACATGCATATGGTAAGGACTTCCGCATCTGATGTTTCTAACTCAAGGCAGCGTGAAGAGGTGCACTACTCGCAGATTTCCAGGGATACGCTCGGAATCGTATCGTGTAGATGCTAGGACGTAACGAGAGGGCAACGAGCGGTCACCTGGGATACAGCCGAACCAATGCGTCAGACAGACGAAGGCCGGGAGGGTGATGTCCCAGGGAACTTGGAAGAACGACGCGCTCGCACCCAGGATCAGACGGATAAGGGTGCGACCTTCGCTGAGGATGAGTGCGGAGAAGGTTGCATTCGGCCCTAGGGGGGCTGTGCGGGGAGGAAGAGACTGTAGGTCTAGACTCTAGGGTGTGCCCCCATGAACCAGCGTGTTGGAGGTGCCAGTACTAGGTAGAGCGGATTGCATCAGTCGGCATTGAGGTTCGCTAGTAGTCTCTTGCGACTCTCCGCTTCGGCCTTCGCGAGGCGTGCGAAGGACTTCGAGCCACGACCTAGGAGGGCCTTCCGCATCCGCATCTCCTCGGTGGAACGAACATGCGCTGCAAGGGCTGCCTGATTGTGTGTGACCCGTTTCTTCGACTCCTTGTAGGGTCCCACCGTATTGGCTTTCAGTCCTATTCCGAGACGGTCGGACTTAAGCACGGTAGCTATTGGCGTCAAGAGCGCGGTGGGATTGTGCGAGGGAATTGTCGCAGGACGTTCCAAGGCAGTGTCGGGAGCGGTCGGCTTCTCCGTGTCTTCGTCCGAGTCGGACAACGTAAGGTCCACAACCTCGACCTTCCGATCCTCACGGACCTCATCATCATCATCGCCCAGGACAACTTCCCTCTCCTCCATCTTCACCGAAAGCTCGGGATCATCCAAGATAGTCCGCGCCGGCCTTTTCTCCAGCGCTTTCTGCGTAAGCGTCCGCCTGGGAGCGGAGGCACCAAGAGCTTCACCTTCACTCCAACCGCTTTGCTGGAGCATCGTGAAACCCTTGTTGGATGGACCAATGTGTAGGAAGACAGGCGGTACAAACGGCTGGTCTTTGGGTTCGGGAGGTGGCTCCCTCGTGAGGATGTCTGCGAGGGTAGGAGTGGGAGTGGAACGCGAAGATGCAGGCTCGGACCTGATTGCATTGGTGATGAACCAATTATTCCTATTTCTCTTTATCGGAGCGATGGGTTGATAAGAGGAGGGACCGGCTTTCGGTGGGTTGAATGATGATTGCGAGCCGGTAGGGCGAGGCAGGTGTGAAGGCCCATCAACCGATGTGTCGAGAATCTCTGCTTCTGGTGCTTCTGTACACTTCGGAGCATCAAGGGGAGGTGAAGAGGGGATACTAGGGGGTGAAGATGCCTGCGGACCAACAACAGGTGCACTGGATGCCCGAGTAAGCGAACGATACCAGCTGCTGACCTGAGCAGAGGGAGGTGGCGGTTCTCCTCGAGAAATAGCGGATGATGCACCGCCGATCATGTTGTTCACCTCATCGTAGGATACGATCGCGCGAACGAAGCGTGGCGGGTTCTTGAGGCGACGATTCACGCCGAAGGTCGACTCCGTAAGCCATGGGTCATGCGCGGCCTCTTCCACATTCTCCGCCACAAGCTCTTCTTCCTCTGCATCTTTGCTCTTCGGTGGGTCGTAGTGCGAGTAGATGTAGTGGGTCACAGTAGCCATGAAACAGCAGCAGTGAAGGGGGGAGGGGGGTGGATGGTGGTGGTAAGAGCAGACTCTGGAGAGACTCCGGAAGTCCGAGTCGGTTGGAGGCGCCCGATGCGCCTTTTCATCACGTGATCGAATGGCTACTCAAGGCGCTTAGACGACTCCAAACAGCGCCAAACAACGGCAGGAGTGGCGGTGGCCGAGTGTGTCGCTGCTCGACGACGACCACCTCTGCTCGCTGCCCTCTGTCCTCTGCTCGCTGTCTTCTGCCCTCTGGTCGTTGCTGTATGGCCTCTCTACTCGAACGCATCTCTCTCCCGCCCGGCGCGGCCCCTGCAGTCGGCCCTGTCCGCTCGAAGTCGAAGCGCGGCCAAGCCTCTGAACCATATGTACGCCCCCTTCATCATTCCCCGCCGTCGTCGCTCACCCGGCACCTCTCCCCTGCCCTTCCTATTTGTCCCACGTGCCCGCCACACAGAACAGGAACCAGCGCCCGCCAAAGGGCGATGTAGACGGCACTTGGAAGCACGACATGTTCAACGCCGACCGCTCCCTCTCCGCACGTCTCACCAACGCCCCGGTCGGTGCCCCCAAGATGAACTTTGGCATCGCTGACAAGGCGCTCCGCGACGCAGTTGGAGAGAAGGGCGGTCTTTCCATCAAGGGCGCGAGTTCAAGGGGGAATGTTGTCCAGGTCGGTGGCCTCGCAAAGGGCACTACCGCAGCTGATGTAGAGGTGAGCTCCTCTCCCTCTGTTGGACGTTCGGAGGCAGTGGGTGGTCCGGCATCGCATGCTTCTGGTCCCCATATCTGCTCCCACGCCAGAAAGTCAACCATCACTGCGTACCCTCACGTCCCATATGTTCCTACAACGCGTGGTTCCTCTCACCATCAACACATCCTACCGGTCGCGTGTCATCTATATGTTGGCCACCAACACTCGCACCTACTACAAGGGCACCGAACAGCGAGTCACTCGTGGCCACTAAACCGCAAAGCGTCTCTGCAGTGTGATGGATGGGTGACAGGGCGCGTCCAAGGTCGCGTCGCGTCGTTAACACGCCCTTGCCCCCACGCACAACACGTCAGGCCCATTTAGAAGAGGTAGTGGGCCGCTGAACACTCGCGAGACGTCACACTTTGGGAGAGCACTCGTCGTCGCGAACAGAGTATTGCGCCTAGCCACCAGACTGCATTCATCCTCGAGCATTCTCCTCTGCTTATTGACCCATCATTGACACGTACCCTCCCCCGCCCACAGGCCATCTTCAAGCGCTGCGGCGCCATCACAACCGCCGTCCTCCATACCGCGTCCCCAGACCCCATCGTTCGCCTGACCTACAAGCACGAGAAGGACGCGCAGGCGGCCGTTGCCAAATTTCACGGCCAGCCTGCCGACGGGCGTACGCTAGACGTTAAGATCGTCGGCGGGGTGAACGCGACGCTTTCGGGCCGCATTGGGGCTGCGCTCGTAGAAGGGAGCGTGGACGTGCTGATGGGCGATGAAGCTGGGGGCGGATCGTCAGTCGCGTTTTTATGCTCTTCTGAATGTGATTATACTGACGTGACCTCGTAGGAAACTGCGCTCGGACGAGCTGCTGGCGACGGACTCGCGTGCGCACGTCCTCGTTGCGCCTCCGGGGACGGATCCGAAGGAATACACGCAAGCGCCGGCGAGAGGAGGAGGGCGTGGGCGGGGACGCGGGAGGGGAAGGAGGCGCGGTGGTGCGCGTGGCGGAGGTGCGAAGATGGACGTCGACCGGTGAGGTCATGTCCGCCTGTCTCTCGAGCGACGGACGACTCCTGGTCCTGTGCTGGCCGATTGAGATGGAAGTCTGACCAGCTCTTGACGCGTCGTGCCGCCTGCTGCCTTCCCACTCCATGCGCCCTCTCGGCGCGACACCATGTTCCTGACTCGTTGGTATATGCTCTGACTCAGCCCTAGTCCGCACTGTTTCCTCCTCAGGTCCATATCCATATCCTGCGCCCACCACTCACGTCCCGTTCCGTACTCGCCTCCCGGCCACCTACCACACCTCCTTGTAATCGCACCACCACCACTCATGTCCCCGTCCACATCCGCTCACGCACTTGATATCGGTGCTCATTGGTTGTTGCTGAAGTCTGAAGTCACAGATGGCACAAGCACAAGCACGCGGTTGTTAGTACATACATACACCACAGTGGTATTTGATGTATATCCGCCCCTTCGGCGTCGTTGTTGATATAGATATTGTACGATCATAAAGGAGCAGCGCAAACCTCGGGTTCATACAGAGCAGGTCCGAGGACAAGTGTATCGAGATGATTTCGTCGACCATGTGGGACCAGCGAGACGACAGCAAGCAGGGGAGACGCGGCGGTCCGGCTGGTGTACATGTCGATGGAGCGCGACCACTTGGCAAATCGGGTAGAACTTCCTGACAGTGGCGAGAGCAAATGCAAGGAAATAGCGAAAGCGCAAGCGGAGGATGTCTCAGACTGCGGTCGCAAGGGTGGGCGTTATGCAATTCCCCTGAAAGTGCGTTGGACACGGTTAGACTCAAGCATCATAACACATGCACGAAATTCGGGTGAATGGTTCAATAGGTATTTGGACTTTGGACTAGTCAGCGAAGCTCTAGGAAGAAGGCCAATTACGAGGGACAAACTCACGGGAATCCACATTGAGTACAGTAGTGAGGCCGTTGCGAGCACAGTGCACGAGTGACAAGCGTGTTCGGACGCGACCAATCGCTCCTGATGGGATTACCGTCGCAGATACGTCCAATAAACATCATCATGAGCTATTA
This sequence comes from Cerioporus squamosus, assembly GCA_022592435.1. Classification (NCBI taxonomy): domain Eukaryota; kingdom Fungi; phylum Basidiomycota; class Agaricomycetes; order Polyporales; family Polyporaceae; genus Cerioporus; species Cerioporus squamosus. The sequence continues at coordinate 153,761 of JABYQS010000036.1, forward strand.
AAACACGCAACGGTGGGATGTTGTACACTGCCGTGAATCGAAGCACAAAGACCGACACTCTACCGGGCTGATACTCATACAGGGGAAGCCAACGAACGCACACTTCATGCTGCCCACTCAGTGCAAGGCGGCCGCGACGAGCTCAAGAATCTCCCGCGTGCTCTTGCGAACGTTCGCGATGTCCTTTGCAATCGGCTGCCACGTCGGCCCATACCTCGGCTCTGCAGCAACCGCCTTGGCGATGACCTCTTCCTGCTGCTCCTGCAAACGGCCGGCCGTCAGCATATCCATCTACAACCACAACGTATGAGATGGATGCGACGCACCTTTGTGCCATGTTGTCGCTCGAACTTGAGCCACCACGCCCAGATGTCGCCCCAGGTGTCGGCCGGCTGCTCGCTGGCAGCGACGGCACGCCCGAACCAGTCCCGAGCCTTCTCGATCTTGCGCTCCGTCCAGAACAGCCGCGCGACGCTGCACAGCACCCACGGATCGTTCCCTGCCTTCCGGAGCGCGTCCGCGGACCGTGCCTTGCGCGTCGGTCGCGGCTCGGACCAGATCGCCAATGACCATAGTAGGCCGGATGTCGGGCATTCCTGCAAACCTGTCCAGCGCAATCACGAAACGTGAGTGAGTTGGAGGTGCATGGAGAGATTAACGACGAGAACCCACCTCGTGCGAGCACCGTCTTGGCTTGGGCGGCGCCCCCGCTGCGCTCCTCGACGCCAACTGCCTCGGCCCACAGCACGTCGTTGCCCGGGTTCGCCAGCCGAGCCTTGTCGAGGAGTGCACGCGCCTTGATGCTCTTCGAGTCTGCCTCCTCAAGCCGGCTGGCTAGGATCCACAGGTTGACATCCTTTGGACATGCCTTGATCCCCGCTGCATACGCCGCCCGCGCCGCGGCGAGATTGCCCTGCTGCTGGTGGATTTGTCCTTGGATCATGTACAGCTTCGCAAACTTGGGATACTTCTTGATTGCGGTGGCTAGAGTTTCCAGTGCGTTTGATAGCTGGCCTTGCTGCCGCTCGAAGACGGCGGACTTCATCCAGATCTGATGTGCGCTCGTCAGTATCCAGAACATGCCTGCGATATTGACTATAATTGTCTACTTACCCTCTGAGTATCCGCGACGGTCCGTGCACGTACGAGCAGCTCCCGAGCGACACCAAGCTCGCCATTCTCTGCCTCCAACTTGACGGCGGCCAGCCAAATCTGTTCGCTCTCGGAATTGGCAATGAATGCTCGCTCGAGGACCTCGCGAGCGGCAGGCACGTCCCCAGCCAACCACTTCTCCTTGGCCCACATAAGCCACAGCACTTCCGCCTGCGGACAATGGTGGACGGCCCGCTCCAAGATGGCGTTTAGCGACTCCCTGAAAGCGAGCATAACCACGTTAGCAACCAGGAGGCTGGGGTCAGCATGAGAACGGATCGCATACCTCGTCCCGCGTGCCTTCTCCAAATCGGCGGCCTTCCGCCACAAGCTCTTCTTGTCCGGAAACACCCTGAGCGCATAAGCCAGGATCGCTCTAGCCGCGCCGATGTTGCCCTTTGCCTCCGCCGCTTCGACATCGCTCGTCCAGGTATCCAGGCGGTCTTCTTCCTCGATGTCCATAGCCACCGTCGCCTTGATGATAGCCTCGCAAGTCCGCAGCGCACCCTCATTCTCGCATCGCTCGGCCTCCTTGAGCCACTGCTCGCGCGTGAGCAGGACCTGGTGGCGGCGAAGCTCGCGCACGCCCGCCTCGATTGTCTTGTCGACGAGGGCAAGCTCCTTCTCGCGCTGATCCTCCGGCTTCTCCGTCGCGTACGCCTCCTGCTCGAGGAGGCGGCCAGCGGCGATCCAGATTTCGTGGCTAGTGGGGATCGCCTTGCGCGCCTTGTTGAGCACGGCCTTCGCCTTCTCGGGGGTCTCGAGGCGTGCGAGAGCAAGCCAGAGCTCAACGGACTGCGGGATGACTTCGACGGCACGGGAGAGGAGGATGCGGGCGTCGGAGGCAGAGGACTCGAGGTTCACCGTTTCTTTCCAGAGACGTACCGAGTTCGGAATATGCTCGAGTGCTGCAGGAAGCGATCAGTACTAGTGCGGGCCAACGGTTATACAACTCACCCTTGCGCAGAACGCGTTTCTTGGCCTTCACATCGTGTTCTAGATCGGCGGCCGCCATCCAGATCTTCACACTCTGCCCGACGTGCTGGACGGCGTTGGCCAGGATAACCTTTGCGTCGTCGTTATTCTGGCGGAAGTAATTAATGTTAGAATCATCGAGAGAGGACGCCGTGCATCTACTTACATGCAACCGCGCGGCCTCCAACCAAACGTCTTCGTTCTTCGCGCACTGCTCACATCCCTGCTTGATGAGCTTGCGCGCTGCGACCATCCTGCCCGCATGCTCCTCCAAACGGGCCGCGGCTATCCATCCCGGAGCATGTTTTGGATTCGACTTGACGAGCGAGTCGAAAAGCATGCGCGCCCGCTTGATGTCGCCAATTTCGGCGTCGCTCTTAATCACGACGCTATCCAGGGAGGTAAGGTAGCCCTTCGGATCGATAGATGTTTGCAAACCCGAGGTCGCAGTGCCTGAGACTTGGTCGAGCTTGAGGGAGAGGATCTTGTCGCGCGCCTGACTCATCTCTGCGAAGTTCGTCAATGTGCCGTTGTCCGCTGGTGTCTCGAAACCTCCCGTCTGCGTAGCGAGCGAGAGACAAGGAAGAAGGGACATGACGAAAGTCAGCAAGGGGGCAAATAGAACAAAAGAATGACACGCACCGTCTGCTGGTGGGCATCGAGGGACGTCTCATACTCGGTGCGGGCCCTGTCTCCGACAATGACGCTGTCGGACACGACGAATGACCTCTCATCCCTTTTACGCTTTTTGCGCGTGAGATTGCCCACCTCAGGAATGCTCTCCCATTCTTCGTCTGTGACGACGGCGAGGCCGCGCTTAAGGTCCGCGAACTGCTGCTGGATTTTCGGCCGCTCCGCGCGAACCTTCGCCATTTCCTCGTTCTCGCGTGCTTCCCTGCAGACGCAAGCCCGTCAGCATTCAGCGCATAGGGTCCTGGGAGGCGAGAAAGGGATGGTGTAGCGCGTTGCTGCGAGAGGCGGAGGCTCTTGCAGCCCCTACCCCAGCAGTGGCGCCACCTCGCAAGCAGAGACTCACCTCCGTGCTCTTCTCCTGGCGTCCATATTCCTGTCTACGGACTCGTAGATCCGATCCGCCTCCTCGTCATCCGCCTCGTATGTTGTCCCAGCGAAGAGGCCATATTCGTTGTCTGGGTCCTGAAACTGGTCCGGGTCGACCTCCGCCTCCTCACCGCGTCGCGCTTGAGCTTCTCTGTGATTCCGAAGTTGGTTAGTTATGTGTCGATAGGCTGCGTTGGTGCACGCAGAAACAGCGAGTACAGAACGGCAGCGGGGAGGGGAGTAGAGGAAAGATACGTACGCGATTGCCTCTGCCGACGGACCCTCGCGTGCTGGACCGATGTCAGACCGGGTGGTAAATCCTGATGCTCTGTACCACAATGAGGAAGTTGTTAGTCTACTGTCTCAAACTAAAGATATGCAACAGGACGCACCCGCGACCAAGACCGGCGACGTAGGACGCCGGCGCGGGCATGGACAAGAATGCCAGTTTGTTGGGTTTGTCGCTTGCAGCCATTGTGTCGACAGTGTCCGCTCGCGAGAAGAGAGGGAGGGGTGGGTATGGTGAAGCGATGGTGGTAAGAACAGAGTTATCGGAACCGACTGCGCTACTATGAGTAACTCAGGTAAATACGTGATGACCTAATACCTTACCGGCCCGGCAATACCGTAAAGAGTAAGGGCTAAGTTTCAAGTACTAAGTAGTGCATTAGTAAGGTGTTACTTATGTGCGCGGTAATGGAAAGAAAATTCGGCTACTAGTACTAGTACATGAGAGTGAGCTTAAGAAAGATGCGCGGCCATCCTCGAGCAAGTCTTTAGGATCGAGTACCTTGTCCAGCACGGCCATTGTCCGGAAATGCGCGAAGCTCGTCGCGAAGAATTCGTGGTTGGTACAGGTCCGATGAAGGTCCTGGGACAGTGCACTACGCACCTACTCCGGCGGGGATGTACGGTTTCGAAGCAGACGACACAGATACGCAGCCACAGATAATGAATGACTGACATGGTCAGAACATACACACCTGTAGGTAATACTCCTGCATGAGCAGTGTCGGCGAGCACAGACCACGCAAGACGCACCAATCACCAACTAATCCTCGCTCATCTCGCTGTCCCCCGACTCACTACCCTCTTGGTCCGCCTCTGACTCATGCTCTTCGTCGCTCTCCTCACCTCCCGCCTCTCCGTCAACCCCGAAGAAGTCATCGTCTGCAACAGCATTACCAGACGCTTCTGCCTTCCCAGTTTTCGCCTCCTTCATCTTCACACCATCTTGCCCGAAGCTGCCCTGTACTGTCGCAGCAGAAGTCCGCTTGCCCTCCGCCTTCTGCTCGACCTCCGGCTCCTCACTCAACGCGCCCGCCTCCATCTGCTCCCTCACCCACTTCCTCACCTCCTCCCGCTGCCTATCCGTCTCCGACTTCTCCTTCTCCTCCCTCGCAACCTGCTCCGCGTCCTTGTCCTTCCCACCCTGTCGCACCTCGGGCGGGAACAGCGAAATGTACTTCTTCGTCTTCGGATAGTGTAGGATGTAGTTCAAGTCGACGCGAAGCCCCTCCAACCGCACCTCCAGCTTCCGCCGCTCCTTCTTCTCCGGGGCGGCCGCAAGCTGCTTCTTCACCTGCGCGATCCGCCGTGTGACCTTCTGCCGTTCGAAGAACTTGATTTTATGGTACCGCGTCGCCATCGTACGCTCGAGGCGCGCCTGCTCCGCCCGCGCGAGGTCCCCCTCGAGGGCCTTGAGTCGTCGCTCTGTCGCCACGCGCACGTCTGCCGCGAGCTTCTCCTTTGCGAGCAAGCGGCGTGTCTGTCGTAGAGCAGCTTTGATCTTCTGGACTCCAGGGACGGCATGGGAGGAAGGCTCTGAGTGCGATGTAGAAGGCGTGGGGTGTTTCTTGTGTTGTGGTCGCTTCCGTCCTTTCGAATTTTTCTGCGACTCGGAGGTGGTTTGTTTGGAGGAGGAAGGATCGGAGACCATGTGTTTTGATGTCTTGGAGGGTCCCATTGCTGGTCGTTCGGGGAGTCGACTCGCTATCAGCGTCACTCAGCGAGATGGAGGATGCGGACAAGATATGGCTTGGGCGCTTTACCCTCTAAGACTCACGAAGTACTTTCGTCTCCCCGCCACTCTCGCCGTGCCACTCGACAGCGACCTCAAGCTCTGAGACTGCTGAGAACATATTTTACACGTAAATATGTGGTAAGCTGACGAGCCCAGTGAATCGTAGACAGAGGAGGCGATTTCCTCGCTCTCATCCGACCCCACCCGTATTTGCGTAGAATGCACTCAACGTCGTCCTTTCACCCAGCAAACACATCCTCAACGCCCAAGTAGCCATACGCGCGCCATGCTGCAAGCAATGGTTTGACTGCGCCGAGTGCCACGCGGAGACGCAGTCCCACCGGCTCGCGAAGACGACGGAGATGGCCTTTCTCTGTAAGAAGTGCAAGAAGGCTTTCCGAAAGGACATGTCCGAGTACGACGAGAGCGACGAGTACTGTCCGCATTGCGACAACCACTACGTGAGTCCTGTCTCTCTCCGAGTCCAGAGTGTGCGTCAGGCGAACATGCGGTCAGGTCATCGAGGCCAAGACACCTCAAGCAGTCCTCGGAGTGGAGGGAGAAGACGCTCGGGTCGATGCTCGGTGTGTGTTCCTGCAATACGGTCTGCACGTTGTGCTCACGTTCAGCGTCCCACCGCGTACGTCTATGGCAGAATGCTCAAGGACGAACGTGTCAAGCAAGATCCTACACGATCCCTGTTCGCGATGGACTTCACAGATCGCGTCGGATGACCGCCCACCGTCTTCTCTCTGTTACCCGGGTCCCGTACCTCAGTCAACGCGTCCTACTGTCAGCGAAGTGCTCATACTCTCCGTGATCCCCGCTAGATAGCCATCCCTGCTGCAATCAGCGCGGAATATACTCCTTGTCCCCATCTTCGTCAGCAGCACAAGGCCTCAGTCGCATCGCTGGAATATGTGTGCCCTTTGCGAGTGCAATTCTCAGCAAGTGAATAGCGATTGAGGCAATGGCGCGAGCCTTGTCTGCCGACCACCACCTCCCGTGCTGACCGCCACTGTCTAAGTAATTTCTACACTCAGACTGGTGTCGCGAACGAAGGCACGGACTTCCCCCAACTCTCCAGATGCGGCAGCCTCGTCTCGCGATCACCGCGTCTTTCTTGCTCATTGACGTGTTCATAATGTGGCTCATCCTCCCAAGACACCACTGGCAGCTGCCGCAGGATGATATACTCCCTATTCCCATAGTGTCCAAGGTGCGTACCTCGCCGTTGATCTCAGGTGTGAATAGCGAGGCCCGATACAGACGTGCTCCTGCAACAGGTCGTCGCCGTGTTGAACAGTGCGACCGTTAGCGGGACGGTTACGTTCGCACAGCCATTAATGTTAACGCGCAGGTCACCATTTCCGGCGAAGTCAAGGGCTTGAACCCTTCTGCGGAGCAAGAATTCCGCATTCAGTACGTGCGCACCTTGTCTGTATCACTTCAATCCATTGAACAGTGCCTGTAGTGCCTCTGGCGACCTCATCAACGGTTGTACGTCCGCTGGCCACCCGTTTGAGCGGACGCGTGGCGCCCACGATGTATCAGATGCGCTAGTATCGGTTTCGACTTGCTACCCAGCAGGTCACAGAGGTGTCGCTGTCTCTGCTCGCTGTCAGAACGCTATGGCCGGATTGCACGAGCTTACCAAGGGAGCGCGTGTCATCTGCGGTATCGTCCGCGCCGGCCATGCAGCCACGCATGTTCTCGGAATACTCATCTCGGGAGCAGCCGCTTCATGATGCAACCTGCAAGTACAGCAGCGATGACGTCGCCGGCCCTAAGGCCTAAGGCCTAGTCGGGCAAGTGCGCTCGTCTTCCGGCCGCGACCAAGGTCAGTCCCGATCTCAACTGCCTGGCATAAATACGCAGTGCGGCGCATTGCCAGCACCTTCTCTTGCCTTCCGACCGCCACGACGACGGCCCAAGCACGCGCGTTCAAGTCCTCCGGAAGCCTCACCAGTAGCAGTACTGGTGCGTCCTCGACTGCAACGGGGGACGCCCCTGCGCAGTCGAGTTACCCCGGAGGGGGCTCTGGATTCCGTTACTCTCATGCGTTGACCGCTTGTTGGTTTCGGATGAGATGTGTGCAGGGACCCGCCGGCGGGCGAGATGGAAGACGAACGATCGTGCGCGCGCGTTGAAGACCAGGATCGATTCGAGTTTGCACTTGGGGGGAGGAGTGGGGATGTGGTTGGCTTGTGGTAGGCTCGCTCATCGTCCTTCATTTCGTTGTTCGTCGCAGGTGCTGACGCCCCCTTTCTACCCGCAGATCTAGATGTGTTGGTTTCCGAGTGCTTGTAGCTTATAGATGTATGCGTGTCGTGTTTTGGTGTTTCGTGTTGTAGCTTGTGCTTCGTGTCTTGTGCTGTGGTGTCCTCCGTCCGTCGTTGCGTTACTCCGTTCCTCCACACAGATGTTTAGATCGACGGGCGCCCAAAGACCACCTCGGCTGGACGACTCGACAGCGGGATCAGGTCTGATCAGCCCCCTGCATGGGCGGTCGGCAGTCTGGGTTGCGAGCCACCCTCCCAGGCTGCCGACTCGCTAACGTCGCGCCCACAAGGCGTCGACAGCCTCTCGACGTCGGAGGCCCTCTGCACGCTCTAGTGACGAGGTTAAACAAGCCCCTTCTTCGGGAGGGGTCCCCTTTCTCTTCCGTGGCGTCTTCTACCTTCGCACGGCGAATGCAGGAGGCGCCACGGACGAGAAGAGAGACCTCGATCGAGCTGGGTTCGTCAGCCTCTCCGAGGATGTCGCGGAGATTGAGGCGGAGATGTTGTAGATAACCTGTACGCGAGGGTTAGGGTTCCTCATTCAGGCGCTGGAAGTCTCGTATGTTGTGACGTCATTGAAACTGCCACGTCGATCCAGATCCTTGCTTGGCTCGGGACATTATTGTCCAAGGCCATCATCTTGTCGCTCTTACATCAAGAGCTTACTAGTTGTTAAGCTGCAAAGCGTTCTGGCTTGGGATCACGCAACGATATATCTGACTGCCTGAGGTCACGGTGCAGCACACAAGCTACTGCTTGGCAAGCTACAAGTACATTCAACAAATGGGCCAATTTCGTCACCCCGTCTCACGGAGTGCGTGGAAGAGAAGTGTATGATGCGATCTGTCAAGCAGCCTGTCAATCGGTGAGCGCAGCCTGGCCAGCGAGGTAATACGACGATGCACTCACGGTTTGCTTCAGGACCTGTTGAGGAACTCGTTGCGAATAGTGCCGAGGGCACCACTGTCAAGGTTGGCCCCGTTGGACTCGACCATCCAGTTCGAGTTGGACTCGCTGATGGTCCACGTGTTCCTCTTCGAGCCCCATGGGCAGTCCCAGTAGAAGTGACGGATCGTCTTGTCACTCGCGGAGGGGTCGACGACGTCGAAGTCGCCCGTCGTGCCCGACGGCGAATTTTCGCGTCCGCAGGCGTTGATCTGCAGTTGTTCGCCGGGGTTGATGATGTAGTTCTCGTAGGTAGACTGTGAGATCTCCTTGTCCTTGTCACCTGTATTGCGCGTCGTCCGTGAGTACGGTGGCAACATCTGTCTCACGGAAGCTACTCACCGTCTGCATGCAGCTTGCCCCAGGAGACGTTCATGTTCTTGATCTTGATAGCCTTGCTTCCCGAATTCACCATCAGGAGGATCACCCACTGGGCATACGCCTTGGGGTCTTTGGTGGTAGAATCAGCCTGGACATGATGTTCGTGGATTGTGAGTGCGGTGTGATGTGCAGGATGCGGGGAGCTGTCTGCTGGGTAAACATCCCTCGCTAGGGGCTTTATACCCGGCTGTCTCAGGTTGTTCGATGACGCAGTGACTTGACACGTACATAGGCATGCACTCCGTTGCGCTCCAGATTCTCTTCGAGTTCAACGCCGCCGCCGCATTGTGGACCTGCATTCCTACAGACCCAACTTCTCCTCGGTCCGCCTTCAATTCTTCACTGAATGCCGCCTTACTGACTGGCCTTCTCCAGCAGTCCCTGTGCTATGCGGTCAGGCCTAGCCATTCCTGGAAACTTCCTGTTCCTCTTCACATGGAGACTGCGACGACAGGGTACGGGGAAGCCTGCTCAAGTGACCGGGCCACGGTACCTGCAAGAGTTGCCTCGCCTACCTTCTGAAGAGCGACGGCGCGTCCTCTCAGGAAGCACCACAAGGCTGCGGCGGCCCCCCGACTGAACTCTCTTGCAAACGTATCCAATGGCATATGGCACTCACGACTCGGCGGGCAGCCGCGCGACGTGCATCCTATACGCATCCCCCCAGCGTCGGCGTATTGAAGCATCCATCACTTGGTAGCTGATGTATACGAGGACCTTTCATACCGACGTCTGGACCACATCCTCGAGGCTGGCGCTGCGGAACGTCGGCAAGTGCCACTATTCGACCCCGCTCACACAGTGGGATTCGGAACTCTGGGGACTGGGAGAATAGTAAGCACTCGTGCTTCCAACTTTCTCGGACAAGCGCGTTCGTGGCAACCTCAATTGCCATAACCAGTGGCGGCATGCTCGAAGACCGCCGAGCCTTATAGCATCCACGTCGGGGAGGGAGTGACGGACACATATACCTCACCTCCACAAGCCTCTGGTCTCGCACCGCACTGCAATAGAGCAAACGACCGCCTGCTACGCCCATGGCCACCGCACTAACCTCAACATTCATGGACTTCCGTCACAGATCGTCTCGTCTGCCCATACTCGTGATTCCAATCACTATATTTCACGCTGAGAGATGCCACGCCGCCGATGGGCTTCCCCCGTGCACCCAATGATAGAAGCGGCACCCTTATGCCTGAATTGCGTTCGCGGATTCGGAACCTAGCACCGGCAGGAGCGCAGGAAGTCTCATATGTAGTGACGTCGCTGCTACGTATAGCATTCGCGTCTACAGTATGCAGAGTACAGATTGTCGTTCCGATCAAGGCCTGACTGACGTTACATATGGGCCATGACTTTACTGGCACTGTAAGATCGACTAGTCAGTACTCGGGACGGCCCCACGGCCAGTGATAACTTGCCTGGTAGTAGTAAGGAGGCGAGACAGCCTTGCAGGTTGCAGGGCTCGCGCACGACGTGGGGCCGGTGTAGCCAGTACCTGCAACGGAAGGATTAGCCTTGGGGCAAATCAGTCCCTGGTTTCCGTTATAACTCACCACCGCACTGTCCCCATTGCGACTGGAGGGGCCCACTGGCTGAGGTGGTGGTGGAAACCGGCGTGGACACGGGCGTCGACGAAGGAGGAACGGTCGTCGGGACAGCGGTAGTCGAACTCGATGGCGGTGCCGGGGCAGACCCGGAGCCAATGGCAGTCGTGATGGGCCCGCTTTCGATGTAGACACCGGAAACATACCAGTCCTCGGGCGTCGGGGTGTTGACAATGCGAAGGACGCCGACATGGAAGTCCTCGGAGTTGGTCGAGGTCGAGGCTGCGATGTTGTTGGCGACCTTGGTGAGTGGAGAGGATCCGTTCGAGGCCCAGAGCCCGACAGTTCCAGCCGAGAACTGCTCTGCTTATCAGCAACGGTCTTACATAGACGATGCGCATTGCGCGGAAGGACGCACGTCGATGTCATATGCGAAGTTGTACCATTGTCCTGCTACGAAGGGAGTGCTCCATTGAGGCTGGCCGCCGACGTGCCACTCAAGGTCGGTCGGGTTGGGACTGACACCATACTTTAACTGAGAGAAAAGCGGATGCATAAGCAACAGTACGCAGTCGAGTGGTCAGTACGCTTACCTCAGTGAAGTGCGACTCGAAGAAGAAGATCTGATGCTCGAGGGTCGACTACATAACAACATATCAGCAACATCCCGCCTCGCTTGCAAGGCACTCACGTCAGGTGGGTTCGTGGCCGAGTGGCTAAGTGAGAAGTGGTAGAAGAGGTTGCCAGTTCCCAGGTTCTGAGTGGTCTGGGGGATGAGCTCGGCTCTGTGTACGATCAAAAGTCAGTCCAGTGTAAATCCAAGTGTCAGATGAAGAATGCACCTCTCCATCTGGGAATTCCAGGTAGCAGTAGAATCGATGGTCATCCGGAGACCATGCGTCTCGGCGGTGTCGGCGGGGTTTTTGAACGCAGGGTCAAGCGCAAGGTAATGCGAGGTAGGCTGGCTGCCATGGATGTACTGTTCATTATGAGGAATAAGGCTGACTGGCTACTGAATCGCGACATGCATGCACGAACCCATTGGTATGTACCGACTTGGCTGGCCCAAGACCCTGTGGCGGCAGGTAAGCGCAGGAAGAGCGTAAAGCATGGGTTGAACACGTACATTTGTCGAAGTCCGCAACGGTTGAGAATGCGTTGAAGGACCCTAGACATTCAACAGTAAGGAGGAAGTTCGCTTTAACGCTGGCCCTTCTTCGCGAGGCCACTCACCGTCCCAGATCTTCGTGCCACCGCGAACGACGCCAGCGAAGAGGGCGAAAGACGCAAGAGCAGAGCGGCGGAAGAACATCTCGGTCTCGACAGCGGGCACAACTACGTGTACGCACCTTTCTGTCCACCCCTTAGCTTATGTACCGAGCGACGGGCAATACTACGGAGTAGCCGTCGCAGAGACTCTATACCGGAACAACAAAGGCTGTCTCCCCGCATGCCGCGAGGATCGCCCGCCCGTCCTCAGGGAAAACGTCGGAAGGGTCGGGGCCCCGCATGATCATATATGGGAGCGAACAACGAACGACGTTCGGAGATGGCAGGTCGAACACGCGGGCGCGCTCGGGGGAATCATGGATATATCGAAGCGATTAAACTGGTACAGAGGGTATGTCTTCCGGGTATGAACGTAACACTGGCCTGTATAGAATCATGCGAATCATGCGTGCAATGGGGGGTGATGGTGAAAGTGCAGGAATAAGTTACAACCGTGCAATGCGTGTCGTTCCGGCCGTGAAGAGATATCGAGAGGGACTGGGAGAATATGTCGTGTACATGTCGTGGTCGTCGCGCGTCGTGATCATGTCGCCCTGAACATCCATGATGTCAGCCAGGACTTCGATTGCTGGGCTGCCTCGGCCTCTGCCTCGTCTCGTTCTCTAGCGTCTTCTGCTGCGTCCTCTTCTTCCGCAATGGCCACGCCATACACGGCCTCCTGCACGGTGATGAGCTTCGAGCCTGAGGACCCATGCCGGAAGATCGGTGGCGTCGACCCTGCAGAGGTAGCTGAGACGGCGGTGGGGTCGTTGACAGAGAAGGCGGACCTGGCGCCAAAGCTCGGGATCCGGAGGGGTCTCCGCATCCCGAGTTCGTGGTCCATCGAAGCAGCGCGGTTTCGACGACGAGGATCCGATGGAGGGAGGGGGAGGGAAGGTGCCGCCCCTCGGCTACTGGCTTGCGAGACGGCGGAGCCGGCTGACATGGAGCGATACCCTGTCGACGAACGAACATCGAACGTGCTCGGACGCCCAATGCCAAGTTGTGATCTCGCAGTGCTCTGGCTCGCCCTCCGGTGTTTCGACTGTCGACGGTACACCGGGGCTTCCTCGATGTCGCCTTCGTGGGACTCCACACGTGATGCAATGGAAGGCGGTAGCTGGATCTGCTCTGTCCCGTCCAGCCGCCTGTACAGACTTGGGCGCAACGACTCGGACTCCTCGTCGATGCTCCCAAAGCTGGTGGCAAAGGGAATAGACAGTCCAGTCTCGATGAACTGGTCTTCTCCCCAACCGCCCAACCTGCCCGCCCCTGGCTGACTGGTTAGCGACATACGAAGATCAATGGTGTCATCCAGGTTGAGGATGCCCATCGGGTCACGAGGAAGCCAGAGAGCGTTCTCAATGTCACGGGTGTAGTACGGGTTGTCGTATGTGTGGCTTGGCGACGACTCGTCTTCCCATGCTGGATGCGGAGGGTGCTTGGTGACGACAGTAGGAGTCAGCTCCTCGGGAGAATTCGATCGCACTGGGTCCTCCGTGCTGATTTCCCGGCACGTCTCCAAAGCGGGACGTTTGGGAGCCACCGACTCGTCCGTAGGTGAGACGGGGGCGATCTCGTTGAGAGGCACCGTAGAATCGGATCGACGAGCTGGACCGAACGGGTTTGGTAGATGTCGAGGCAATTTGCGTTGGCGGCTCGCGATGGTGGCATAGGCGAAGTTCACCCTCAGGGGAAGTTTCCATGGCCAGACATCCGACGTAGACCCGCCGCTCAGCTTGGTCTCGAGGTCGCTCCGATGGTTTTTGCCGTCGGCGGGTGCTGCATCGTCGATGAGCGCTTCTGTCGCTTGACCAGTGCCGCACACAACCTGGGCCTCCAGGACATCGTCACGCTCAAAGCGAGACCGACAAAGGCGTGTCATACTGGAAGACAGTGAGCGATACGTTACGCGCTATTAGAGACAGGCGATACGCACAAGATTTTGTAAACCGCAGTGATGATGATGAGGACCGCGGATAGCGCAACGTTGACGGTCTTCTTGTTAACGACCATGTAGGCGAGGAAGACAGCCTGAGCTAGGATAAGGCCTTGAGACTGGTCAGCCGGCGGAACATATGGGGCGTGTCACTGTAGACATACCATCCAAGGAATACCGTACCATACGGATGAGGAGAACCTGACCATTTCCTTCATAATTCTTTGCATATACATGGAGAAGCTTAATAGAAATGGGACAGGTCACGAATAGCCAGCACAACATCAACGGCGGAACATACCTGGTTCTTGATGACAGCTGCGTGGCATTGCCTCATGAGCCGCAATCCCAACAAGATTGATGATGAGTACTCACTGCGCTCCACGGTGAAGTATACCAGCGCGAATGGGATCACAAGAGGGTTGAGCAGCGCGAAAACAAGGAGGACGTGCATAACGAGAACATGGTTGGGTAGCCAATCTAGTCGCGACAGCGTCAGTTCAATGGCGCCCTCATCGGAGTCTGTTCACTCACAGTAGTAGTTGAATGTGCGCGGACGGATGCCCATCGCGCGTTTACGAGGAGTCACCTGCCGTCGTGTGGCGGGATAGACGATGAGAGGCAGCCCGACTATCAACTAGACTCAGTATATGCATATTTCGTGATGTAGGACTCACTTACAGAGCCCAAGCTCTAAACCACCATGCATGGCGGTGGTGAAGATGACTAGTCGACGGTCAGTGAACGCTCTGGAGGGAGAAAAAATATCACTCACACCAGCCGACGTAGAACGGGGCTGCAACGGGGAAACTCTGAGCGATAACAGAAACCAGCTTATCCGACGTGATGGACTTGAAGGAGAGCAAGAATGACTGCAGAGCGACTGTGCCGACACAGAAAAACACCAGGACATTGACAACGAGGAACTTGTAGTATCGGGTCATGATGCGGTCGTGCAAGGCGGACAGAGTGGCGATTGTATGCGCTCGTTTCCCGATTAACACTGTCAATGAGTGAGCTAAGCCGATCAGTGCAAAGAGTTCGAATGACTTACGCAGCAAGAGCGGAATCAACACGAGAAGCAGCGAAACCAACACCGTCGGGACGAACGACTGTAGCAACTCTTCTTCCCATTGATGCGTTGAGAGGAAGTTCAGCTGGCAAGTAATGATGAGTGCCATGCTCATGACGAAACTGACCAGTAGCTCACCAATCCTGGTACGAGGGTACTCAAGTTCTGGATTTGACAAGACCGACGAAGAACGTAACCGGGAACACCCAGAAAATGGTGAAGCCCCTAAGTACGCGTTAGCATTGTACACGGTTGATGACACCGAAAGTTCAGTACATACCAAACGCCCAGCTCTACCACCCAGTCCTTGACGAACTCAGCTCTGAACGTGGGTTTCATCAGCCTTGTCCAGTCCAGGTCCTCATACATCGGTGCCATAGAGACTAGACACTGCAGAGGGTTGTCTGGGTGCACAGCCAGAAACTTGCACGCCCTTCGAGCGTCCGCAGGGTCAACGAAGGAGACGAAGGCTGTCGGCATCGCTTCGAAGGCAGTAGGCGGCATCGACCGCTTCTCCGAGATCATGTTAGTCAAGACCTGCAGCTTCGCTGTGTAGAAGTCGATGGCAGGAACGGTCTTGCCACGAAGAAGCGACGAAAGGTTGATCAGAGGCTGGAAATCGTCGAGCGCGCTCCGCGGGAGGCTGAGGAGGGCGTCCCATACAGTCTTCTCTGGCGTAGAGAACTGGGGCTCCTTCTCCTTCGTCGTGACCTGCCCGGACTCAAGGTCGTCTCCGTGGGTCCTCTGGAAGTGCCTGCGCCATCCCGAGTTGTGGCTGTCCACACTCAGGTCAGACTCGAGCACGGGAAGATATGGCTTGAGAGTGCGGATGAGGAGGTGCATCCTGTCTTCGCCTTCCTCACCCTCGTCCCCCTCTCTCTGAGCAACAGCCTCCATGTCTGTAGGGCCTGCAACACTGATCCTCTTCACAGCAATAGACATCCGGCGTGCGGCGTCGCGGAAGACCCCTGAGGACCGCCGGTCCTCCATCGCGGCTTGTACGTAGGTGAGAGCTTTGCGAGCCAGTTTGATGTGCGCCGTCTCCAAGAGCCGCAGTACCTCCTCACGTCGCTCCATTAAGGACGCGAGCTCATTCATCCTGCGCACCATGACGACACGATCAATCGCTGGCGGAGAGAATAGACCAGAGTTGGGCTCTTGTGTCGGAGAGCCGCGCTCTGCGTCATGTTCGTCGCCACCGGACGGGCGTGTGAGGTGAACCTGCGCGGGTATGCGGCGGGCGCGGTTGAAGAAGAAGGCAAACATCTTGTTCAGGAAGCCCGGCTGTGTGGAGGATGTGATGCCAATCGCTGGACGCGCCACTCTCCGGGAGAGATAGTACTCGAAGTACTCCTTCAGGTCCTTCTCCGAGCGGAGTGCCTGGGGAATATTCGTCACCATGACCGTTCGCAGGCGCAACCCACGATTGGAATGGTCATCATCGAGCGGCGGCAGGGCATGGAACGGATACTGGGGGTGGGGATGTGGGTTGTACTGTGCGCGGCGCTCGGCGCGTGTCTCCGAGGCAGCGCGGTTGGCAGCGGCGAGAATGTTCTGCGCGCGGAAATGAAAGGCTCCGCGACAGATCCAGTAGAGGGTGCCGAACCAGGTGAAGGTGATCCAAACCAGCAGGACGATGTGTATCCAGAGAAGAGAGAGACCCTTCTCCGTCGTAACCAAAGACGAGATGGATGCACGGGTCATAGACTTGGAGGAGACCGTGCCGTCGGAGAAAGTCACATGGATGGGGAAGAGGACGAGGAGGGTGGAGAAGCTTTGGAGAACGGCGAACCAGAAACAGCCGCGCAGAAAGCGGATGTACAGAGTAGCGTCGACGCCTCGGAGTTCGTTGAGGCGGTCTTCAGGGAACGTGAGGACTTGTTTAACCCACCCGAGGGGCCATTTTGTCCGCGGCAACGGTGGCGAAGGTCGTCTGAAACGAATCAGCAGCGCAACTCACAGAGCAACGTTCACACTCACTTTGCCCATGACCTTCCCTGGTACAAGCTGCAGAGGGTGGACGAGATAGTCAGCGCTAATACCGGCAGTAACGACGTTGGACGCACTATCCAAACTCCCAGCTCTCGACGCTCCCCAGACCCTCCTTGAACGGACCCTTTCCTCGCCTCTTCCTCCTCATGAACTCATGCGCACTAATTGTGACGAGGAGGATGCCCCCCGCGACAACAGACTGGTTGATGAGCCCACTGTAACGCGGTTTCCATTAGCGGGAACATGAGCGCCACAGTTTCGAAACATACCTGTAGTCTTTTGAGAACGGTCTGTTCTGAATGGTGGCCATTGTCGTGCCAGCAGTACCGTGCACGACGAGGACGACGCGGCGAAAACGGCCAGAACCAGCCTGAGACTCAGAGACGAGAAGGCGGAGGCTGGGTGCCTTCGGGAGCGTTCCTTGCAGTCTTGATTCTTGAATTAAGTCGGTGATACCACTTCGGCAACCCGCGAGCGCCACATGGGCTGACCTGGAAACGCTCCTGAAACGCTCAGTCTCGTCATTCCGGTTCGAACCGGTTCGGCTCGCGCGCCCTCCGCGCCGTCCCTCAGGCTCTCGCTCTCCTCCACGCCGCTGCGCTCACCTCACTCACCCTCAACATCATGTCTCTCTTGCGGGCCTGCCAGCAGGCCGTCTCGAAGCAGGCCATCGGGAGGGTCGCGATTACATCCACCAGGGCATACAGCACCGCGACCAAACCCGATGCAACCATCCCTCAGACCACGGAGCAGGGGCAGGACAAGGCGATTGCGGAGGCTCCTCAGCGGGAAGTCGTAACCGCGGACATTGTCAGCGGGGCACCTAGTGAGCATCGGATGAGTCTTCCAAATATTCACAAGTGAAACTGACCGTTGTCGCAGAGGAACTGCGTCACCGCGCGGTTCGTATCTTCCAGCCCACTCGCAGTACAACGCAGAGCGGGCCCGGCAAGTCCAACCGCTGGAGGATCGACTGGGACATCCTCCCCGGTAGTGGTCGTTGGGAGAACCCGCTCATGGGCTGGGCAAGCTCGTGAGTCAGCTCGTGCGCAGCAGCTGTCCCGACTCCGAACGCTGACGCGGGGACGGCAGAGCGGATTACATGCAGGGCACGCGTCTGTCTTTCCGGACCAAGGAGGACGCAATCCACTTCGCTGAGAAGCAAGGTTCGTCGTACTTCTTTCCTATCAGGGTGCCATTCATTCACCCCCTTCCTTAGGCTGGGATTACTACGTGTACGCATCGAACTTGCTCCCCTCCTCCCTCATGAACTCACTGTTTCTCTTTACAGTGCTCACCCCGAAGTTACTCGCATTCCTCCGAAGAACTACGCAGAGAACTTCCTCTACAAGCCGTCCAAGCTCCGTCTCATCCGTACGAAGTAGAGTCAATACATCCTTCCGCTTCTCCACACGCTCGGGAACCAGACTTGCTGGCTCGATGACCGCTACAAGTTGTCAGACAACCATAATCATGTCAATTGAGTGAGGTGATACACGTGCGATGCCGGCCAGAGTTAGCAATACAGAGTCGACGACAGTACAACGATAAAGCAAGCAGCGCAACAGATATACCCAGAAAACCCTTATCCTGGTCCAGTCCCGGTCATCGTCCAGCTTCAGCTGAATCCAATAATCCTGCTCTTCGGCCTCAGGCTCATAACAGGCGCCCTCCGCTTTTTCGCAGCCACCTCCTTTTCCTCTACATCGGACCCCTCTTCCTCGCTCTCAGAGACATGCTGTCGGACTGGCCTCCGGCGGAACTGCACAGTATCCCGTTGCTTTGGCCGCTCCTGTGGTGGCGTTCGTGGTGGTGGTGGTGGTGGTGGTGGCTGCGGCGCCTGTGGTGGGGCTTGGGCCTGAGGTTGCTCCTGCACGGGCGATGGCTCGACAGCTTCCGGCGCCGTCTCGGGCGCCCGCAACGAGATTGCGCACTCGGAGAGCTGCCGTACGACGTCCGCGTCGAGCTCAATGTTGAACAGGTCGAATATGTACCGCCGGACGGGCATCCGGTACTTCTGCGTGGAGATGGTGTGCAGCGCGCGGTAGAACATGCTCGGCGAGCTGAATATGTGGCGGTATTCTGGCTTGCTCTTCATCCTGCGACGAGAGCGTTAGTACCAATCCACGAGAGCATCTCGAGGAGAAGCTTACTTCGTCAACGATCTGGACGCAGCATTCGCGATGACGGTGTTGGCGAGGTTGTAGATGGCCGTCATCACTTCCGTCTCTTCCTCGCTCTCCGGCGGGGCAAGTCGGCTGTCATCAAGAGCTTCACTTGCCACGCAGTCCCAGGGAGGTATCTGTCGGAACGAGTGAGGGCTGTACGGGTAGAGAACAATATCATGCACGTACAGAGACGAACTTGTCAACATCGAGCGGCACACAGAGCCCAGTGGGCAGCCCCAAGGGTGATAGTGTGGCTTCCCAGTGATAGTCGTCCAGGATCTCAGCCCCTTGTGGTGTTGAGGAGATAAGTCCAAGGACGAAGAAGCACGTCCTGTGGGTAGAGCTCTATCAGCATATCGTTCCAGCAGGCGAGGGCACGCAGACAACGCACCCTCTCACGGAGAGCACCAGCGACTGCTCCGCGATCTCCAGAATGGCGGGAATGATCTCTTCCTCCTCGAGGAACGGCAGCCCACGTTCCGTGGCACCAATGTTCCCCTATATATGGTCAGCGCCAATATCAGGTCAGACAACAGGAAGTTGCTCACGACAGCCCAGAGCACGCTCTTCAGCTTGAGGATCAGATCCCGATCTTCGCTTTCCAGACCATGCCGGCGGATGAAATGCGCAAACTCTGCGAAGTGGCCCTTCTCCTGCAGTACCTCACATCCGAGATCGGTCTTCGCCATGACCCCGTAGAAGTGCGGCGGAACGATCCCGTCGAAAGCGCTGAGGACGCTGGTTAGATGAAGGACTACATCTGACATGAAACCACATACAGCATGTCATCTTCATCCTCCGTCGCGTTCTCACCGAAGGCTTTGGCGAGGAAGACTTCGATATGCACCACGTAATGGAGGTTCCGCTCCTGGAGGTGATGTCAGCGCTATGCAAGTACTCGATAGTTGGCTGGAACGACTCACATGGAACCACAACTCCATCTCCCGCTCGATGTACTCGGCCGCGTACAAGAAACGGAAACCCGTGGGCGTCGACATAAACCTAACCCGCGCTCAGCCATCCACTGAAACCGCGACGAAGGAAGACTCACTTGAGTAACAGCGGATGCCCAACTTCCCCGAGGTGGTCGAGCGTGGGCTGCATCTCGACCACCATCTGCAGGACGTCCATGGACTCGCATGCTTCTTCGAGGTATCGGACCGCGAGCTCGCGTACTTCCAGAACAGGGTCGTACAGCTGCGTTAGGAGCAACCGGAGTGTCCATGCGTTTGCTGTCTGGCTTGCGCGGATCAGGCCACCGAGGTGAGTCGTCACCCAGAGTCGGATGTGCTATACAACGGCCCCAGGTCAGCGACGCGACTGCAGAATTGCGAACGCAAGCATTACCTTGTGGCTGGAGGTCAAGGCCTTGGAGAGCACGATCCGCGAGTGGCCATCACTTTAATGCCAGTCAGAATGCGAACCCTGCGACGTAATGAACCGCGGAGCTCACATGCTGTAGTCCAGGTTCTCGATGATGCCCGTGATCAGATCCTCTCGGCCCCGCAGCTCGCTGAGGTGGTAGAATGCAGTAAAGAGTTTGAACTTCTCCAGCAACCTGCGTAGACGACTCGTCAGCATGAAGATGTCACACACTGCCGAGCCCAACGGCACGGAAACAGGGAGGAAGAGGAGCTTGACTGACTCCAGTCCTTCTTTGCGCTTGCTCAGGGTCCCGAGCATCTCGAAATAGCCCGACGTGAGCGTTTCCGACATGCGTTTCTTTGAGAAGATCGGATCGGACGTGGGCGTCGGGTTGAACTGCGCGAACGTCAGCGCCGCGGTCGGGTACTTGGGTGAAGCGAGAGGAAGCTCACAGGGTCCAGCTGCGCGAAGCTCTTGACGACCTGCGCCAGGAACTCGTCTTCTTGCAGGAACCGAACACCGTCCGAGCTGGCCATGAGCGCGTTCAGCAGCGAGCAGCCGAGGCGCACCCAGCGCGTATTTGGCTGACGAACCACGAGCGTGAAAACGTTATATCAGAATGGGGAGCTATGCTCAAGAGCCTTCGACGACTATCTACCTTCGTCTTGGGCAGATCACTGAAGCGGTGGGCAAAAGGGTGGAAGAACGACATCAATTTCTTGATGTACCTTGACACCTTGATCGCCTCCTCCATCCGCTTCGGGTTGTGCAGCGGGCCCTCCACGAGGTCCTGCAGCGTGTCAAAGCTCCACTTTGTGTGGTCCTTGGTGAGCATGACCTGGGTGTCCAGCAGGTTCCCCTGAAACGTCTTGTCGTCCATCTGCATCTTCATCTTGAGTTTGTCCTGTTCGACGGCTCGTTGCCCGCGTCGTACTGATTCGTCGATCGAGTTCGCTCTGTCCCAGTTGAGCTCGGGTCTGTGTAGTGGTATTTAGGCAACGTACCTTGGCCGCGAGTTGTCCCTGACCGTTGGCTGCAAACGCGACCTATGCCGGTTGAAGCTGTCGATTGAAGACAGTGCCGAAGATCCCACTATCCTGTGCTCGTTGTCGTTGTAGTCGGAAGCGAGGCTGAAGACACGGGGCAGCGCTTGTATCTTGGCCGCGATGGACAGCGGCAAGACCTGATTAGCCTTCTGCAGGATTTCGGCCATGAGCAGCGTCGCTTTCCGGGATAGCGCGGATCCGACGCTGGACTCCTCGAACATAGATGTCAGGGCCTACCACCGAGTCAGGAGGTCGACAAGGACTATCAGCAGCAAGATAACGTACGTCAAGCAACCCTGCCTTGGTGAAAACCAAAATAAGTAATGCAATATATTGATCAGTCAGCTTGAGGGTATCTTGAGGACGCTGGGGTATATCGGCTGGCTGGAGGTCGGCGCTTGTTCTCGACCTACGATACACTGCAACATAGGTGAGGACAAGATGTCGTCTGCGATGGCTTCCGAAGGCACTTACTCGTCAACCGCCGGCCGTCGATGAAGGCTCTGTGCCATTCTGGTGGTTTGATATTCAGGAGATCGAAGAACATGTCAAGGATAACTTCCTATAGATATCTAGATGAGCAAGTAAGTGCATTAACGGTCGTGGTCGATAACATACTCGAGTTTCCAACGAAGGTATCCGTAAGCAATCCACAACCACCCGAATAGCAGACTTGTCGTTGATGCAGCAGTACATCAGCCCTGCAGAACAGGTAAGCATGCACTGGCAGAGACCCGAAAGAAGTACGAACCACTCCATGTACGAAGCATAGAAGAGACGATGCGGGCGCAGCCCTTTATCCTCTCAGTGTGTTCTGATCCTTTGCCGTATGCATCGGTAATGCCGGTCAGGGCAATCTACAGGAAGGGTCAACTAAATGAGTATTGGCATGGGTTGTTAGCTCACTTCGAGGTCGGTTCCGGGATGGAGGTACGCCCGTGTCCTCGGAGAGTCGATGATGTGCAAGAAGGCAGCAGCCAGTAAGGGTGCCATCTCAAGCGGACCTTCCGCAAGCGCGTGCAGAAGTACCCGGATGCCTCCAGTACGTGCCATGAGCTCGATGTCGATCAGCACTGCAAAGTCCGCCATGAGTATTGGCGGGATATGAACATCATGAGCTGTACCACGCACAGATCTCCGTCAATGTCTGGACGCATATTGGCTTGAACGGGTCCTCGGGGTACTCAGCCACCGCAATCAAAGCACGCATGACCGCGTCTGACAAAGGAACATTGCCGGACCCGATGGCTGAATGCGTTGGGTGTCGTTCAGAGCCTATCTCGACAACAGCGCGGATGAGCTTGATGACCTGTTCCTTTTCCACTGTGTGCTGCTTGTCTCGACATAGCGATCTGGCAATTCGGTTGAGCGCACTGTTGGCCTAGAAAGGGCTCCGAGACGTACTTGACCATGTACCAGTCAAGGTCCTGCTCTCCAAGACGTCGCACGGAGTGGGTATCGACCAAGGAATGTCGGATGAGGCGGTAAGCAGTCGCACGGGCCTGTTTACTGGCTTTGTCGGCGAGAGAAGGCAGGACCCTGGGCGCACTCTCAGCAACGAGAGCCAAATGCTGACTGAGGGGGTACTAACGCGTGAACAACCTCCGCGACATCCAGCTCATAACGCACGCGCAGATTTCGTTGCAGGATGCCGATCAGCTTGTTCATAGTCCCAATGCGTGCACGGTTGAGTTCTGTCTCCGTAGCAGTCGCGGGATTCGGCAACGTGGACGTGGAAGGCGATGTAGACGGAGAGGGTATAGATGAGTTGGAATGGCTGTGTGGATGTTGCCTTGAGAGGAGGAGAAGTGCCTTGATTGCACTGTTCGCCTGGTGCATGGCAGAGCGAAAGTCATCTACGTCCCCGCATCAGTACGAGACGTAGGTAGTGACATGTCTGAGCGCACCTCTTTCTGCACCTTCCTCCTTCCAGATCGTCGGCGGAATTAGCGGCTGTCCGGTGAACTTCCGCTTTCCCCCTCCAGTGGTCTCATTGCTCCGCTTCCGTACACCGCGGCCGGTGACTGCACGCATCCCAAGCGTTAGGGTAGGGGACCACGTACATGAAGCGGAAGGGCGAGAGCACTCACAAGCATCCATAGATCGCTGAATGGACTGAATCTTCTGCCTCGCGGTGGCAAGTTCCAACTCGACTTCACTCCTCAGGGCATCCTGACATAAGGCATGAGATTGGACGACCAGAGCTCATGTATACGCGTAGGCGTCCTCTGTCACCGCAGTCACTTAGATCAAGAAGAAAGCCAGCGCATGATATTTCCAACCATGACCTCGATGGCCGTACAGGTGCCCCGCCCCGAGGAGGTGGATACATTCATTCCGCTCTCACATCTCACCTCTCCGCGGCGGAGAGCAGATCCAGCAGTGATCATGATCACAGAGAACTCATGACACGGGCTTCGAACACTCACAGTGAGCGGCATCTGGAGCAGGTTCTCCGCACCCTCCTTGATACGGTTCTCGACCTTGAGCTGATCAGTGAGGTACTGCAGCTAAACGTCCGAGGTGATATCAATACCCTCCACATGCTACCCCAACCCACGAACTGCGCACCTGGGCATCCCTGTCCCCATCCTGCATTATTGTACTCTCCGAGGTTGACCACGATTGCGAGGGGAGGCTCTGGCCGGCCGTCGGAGTAGGTGTGCCATTCGGAGTGCTGCCGTCGGTAGAGCTCCTCGGGATCGAGAGACTGCCGTTGCTGTGGTGCTCCGTGACCGTCGCTGGCATCTCCGGTAGTTCAGTAAGAAGCCTCCCAGCCTGTTGCCTGCTAGACAGAGAGGCGTCGGCGCAGCAGATGGAGGAGCAAGTAGCCTTTCCGCGTCTGGACTCGGAGCTGAGCTGAGCCCCAGACGCCCCAGACGCGTTCATGCCGGTCTCGTCCACGTGGATGTCGATCAATCTCCAGACGCTCAACCGGCCCGATTGAAGCAGCTTGACTCTGCACCAGATACGTTACCAGGACTTCTGAAGTTCCCTGCAGTTGCTCCCCATGGATACATCCTTGCTTTCCTCCACTGTTGGACTCGACTGAGAGAAGACTATGTTACATTTATCATTCTTCGACTGAACTCGTACATCGCTGCAGCGTCTACTCTACTAGTACATGCCGACTCTCAGGCTCAAGCTCAGCTCATACCTCAGAGCTTCTGTGCTGCCCGGCCAATCTTGCCTCGTCCCGCGAAACCCCACTCAATCTGGTGCGCGACAGTGATCTTCACTCCCAAATCCTCCGCGAACGCCCACACCGTCGCCGGGTTCTTCTGGAACTGGCGACCAACGAAGACGACATCGGCTTGTCCCTGCAACCACGCCGCACCGTCAGCATGTCTTTCCCATTCCAAGCAATGCCGTACGCACCTTGTCAAGGACGCTCTCAGCGGTGTGACCGTCGGTGATGGCGCCGACGGTGCTCACGAGGATCTTGTCCCCGTGAGCCTTCTTGACCGCCTCAGCGAACGGCGCCTGGTATGCGGGGCCGCCCTTGATCTTCTGCGCAGGGTGGACGCCACCCGTGGAGACGTCGAGCAGGTCCACACCGTGCTTAGCGAGGAGACCAGCTAGGCGCACGGTGTCCTCGGAGCGCCACGAGGGCTCGTTGGGGAGGGACTCCTCGAGCCAGTCGGTCGCAGAAATACTGGGGGTGACGGTGAGTACTTGTCATCGGTGCGTTGTAGGTGCATATACTAACCGCAAGAACAGAGGCATGTGTGGAGGGATGACAGCCCGGACGGCGTCCACCACCTCCAGCGTAAGGCGGGTGCGGTTTTCGAAGCTTCCGCCGTACTCGTCGGTACGCTTGTTACTGGCAGGGCTAATGAAAGAGTCCAAGAGATAGCCGTGCGCGTTGTGGATCTCAATCACATCAACGCCAGCCTGGAGCGCGCGCTTCGCGGCGGCGACGAAGGCAGCGACAATGCGCTTGATGCCCTGCTTGTCCAGCTCCTTTGGATTTGGGAAGGTGTCGCTGTACGGCACCGCACTAGGAGCGAGGACGTCGTGCGGCCAACCGCCTACGGCTTCGGTGGCGGTTGCGCCCATGTCGAGCCAAGGAGCGACTGTGGATGCCTTACGGCCAGCATGGGCAAGTTGGATGCCAATCTTCTGATTCTGGGAGTGCGCGAACTGGACGATGCGTCTGAGCGGCTCGATCTGCTCGTCAGTCCACAGACCAGAATCCTCTGGCGTAATGCGGCCCTCCGGGGTGACCGCAGTAGCCTCGACCATCGTCAACCCAGGACCGCGCGTGAAGATTCCGCCCACTGTTCCCCGGACGAGTGAGATACGCCCGCGATGACAGGGTGACTAATGACATACGGTGAGCCATGTGCCAGTCAGTGAGCTTCCCGTTTTCCGCGGAGTACTGGCACAACGGGGAGAGCTGTGCGACGGTGTCCATATGCATGTTAGCCAGCCATCTCTCGTTTGCGGCACAATGCAGGCAGCTTACCCAGATGCGGTTATGAAACTTGACCCCGCGGATCTTGATGGGCTGGAAGAGCTTTGGCAGCGTTGAAGCGTTATCTTCTACTGCCGTACCAGACGCAGGGTACTGCGCAGGCGTGAAGAAGGGCACGGCGGGCGCGGGTGCGTTGGGGATATGAGTGCCAGTGGGGCCAGGCATGGCTCTAGGACGGGACTCGTGATGGTGATGTTGTTAACGTTGTCGGGATAGAAGAGAGAACGGGAACGCACTAGTGCGAACTGCAGATGCTATCGCTTTATATAGGCCGAGCGCGAATGTGAACGATCGTCCGCGAAGGTTACACAAACGTGCGACGTCATAGGTTCGTAACTCCAGCACTTACATATCCCAATCGAAGTGTTGATGAATCATACAGTTCAGTCAACTCGGTAATATGTTCTCGCGGCCGTCCTCAACGTCTTCTCGGCCGCCATACGCATGTCCTGGTGAGTGTACTGGTCGTCGAGCGCGCGGCGAATCAATACGAGTACATCGGAAGCCGAGCCAAGCTCGATGTGGCCAAATGGTTGGTCGAACAACGGTAACGATTGAGACAGCAAGTCGAAGAACGAGATAGCAACATATATGAAAGGATAGCAACACGAAAACACATTCAAAGCTCACATAGCAGTGGCAACAAAGGAGGACTAGGAACGAAGATGAAGCTTGAAACGAATCACTTCGGAGCAGACGTAGCGACGCGCCTCTTACCCTTGCTCGTAGACCGAGAGGTTGATACGGTCGCGAGCTTCTTCGAAGCGATGCTCTGCTTCGCTTTCTTCTGCTCCTGCTCCTGGATGCGCTTGCTTCGCTTGCCACCTGGCGGCGCAAGGAGAGAGGATGCGGGTCCACCGGCAGGGGGTTTCGTGCGAGAGCGGACCCGTTTTGCTATGGGTCCCTCTGCCACTACTTCATGCTCCACACCTGCGGCTCGTGGAAGTCGTTTGCGTCGTGGGGTTGGGGACGGAGGAACGGAGAAGACAGTGGAGGTGGAGAGAGATCCATAATGATTGAGCATGTCTAACGTATGCTCGACGCGGTTGTCGGGTTCCAAGGTGTGGGACTGCAGGAAGGCGGACCAATAAGCGTCTAGCTGATCGGGAGACCACTTATCCTTGTACTTGTCCCCATCCATCGGGAGCGGGGCGTGATAGTCCATTACCGTCTGTAGCCAGTCGTCAAGGGGGGTGCTATCGAAAACCAAGGTCAGGGTGTACTGTCGACGTAAAGCGTTCGCCAGCTTGGCAGCACCGCCATGCATCTCCCCCCTATGGCGTTCGAAGGACTCGTCAAAGAAGCTGGAGATTGTTACGGTGAGAGCCTGCTTCGTCAAGTTGTGGGGTTGCCACAACAGCGCGCAGTAGAACACGACATAGAGTAACGACTCCATGTCATCCAGGAATCGTTGCTTTCCCTGTATTTGCCGGGGATCGAGCATGCGGATCGACATGAATTGCCAAGTGCCCTAGAGCCCGGTAACGTTTAATGCATAAATCTTCCAAGGGGGCTCCAGGAGACTTACCGCACGCCCTTCCTCGAGTGCGAAACCGGCGTCGTCGACTCTGCATGATGCGTCCCAGTCAACGAGGTAGCCTCTCCGAACGTTCCCGCCCTCTTGCACCAAGATGATGTTCCCAACGCTGATGTCCCTATGGAGTCGCGAGTCCTTCTCGAGAGCATCCCTCATTGCTAAGAGCATCTTAGCAACATCGTGATAGATCAGACTGAGTGGCCCCTACCGGTGAACACATCATACGTCGCATGAAGCAGCTCTTTCGCCCCGCGAACGGTCTTCAAAGGAGTACCGACAGTGCCCAGAATAAGGCGGTAATGATACCGCTGAGAGACGGTGATTCTCAAACCGTCAACTTGACAGACTCCTGGAAACGACGCGAACTGATGTGAGACGGTCGACTGCAGATCATTTCCTGTAACCGATGAATAACTATCAACAGCTTGCCACGGGGAGAACACTCACGAGTCAACTTCCGCTGCTCGTCAGGAAAGTGGCCCGGCACGTCTCCATGCCATACAAGGGATGGGACATAGCATACGCCGAGATCACCCAGTCGCCGGAGCGTCTCGCCCTCTACTTCGAGCCCCGAACTATTGCGCCAGGTATCCTTCAAGAATACCACCGTATTGCTAGCCGTATCGAGCGCCCAATAGCCCCGTGTGCCTCGCCCAACCATCGTAAGCGGGGTTATGACAGGGCGAGATACCAAGAATCGTCGGGTATTCTCCGAGGTGGTAGAGAAACGATGGTGTAGCACTTCGACGGCGACTACGTGTCCAGCTTGGTGATGAAGTCTGACTACTTGATCAACATCTTCGCCTGGGCCAATTTGCGATTGGGCATGACGCCGGATAGCGGCCACAAAGACGTCTTCTTCGGCGAGGGCCATTGTGACCGTCGGGTCATGACCGCGCCCGTAGTCCGATGCTCCGGCGAAGCCTTGCAAGAGATCGCAAAGGAAATCAGGTCGCGCGCGGACGTCGAACGACTCGGACACAACACACCCCGCGCGATCCCAGCGCAGAAAGCGTGCGTGAGAGCCGAACATGGATACCGTGAAAACACAGACGCGGTGCTGCCGAGCAAATATCTCGACGACATGTGCGATATGCTGGCCTAGAGAGTCATGGAGCTTTTGTTGCAGATCCGGATCCTCTGGCCGTGCCAGGAAGTCGTGGTCCTGGCGGGTGGCATCATCGACATCGGAGGGGGGGTCGACGAAGAAATCACGGGATGGATCTGGACTGACTTGAATGAATAGTTCGGCGTAGCCAAGCTCGACACCAGGGGTAGCTTGGACTAGGGCCACGTTGTCCGCTGCATAACAGCAAATATGGGGGACCTTGACTCCGTGCGGCCTCGCAATTCCGCTGCTGCTGGCGGCTTCAAACACGAAGCCAGGGCAACGGGACCTGTGCGTCGTCCTTTTGTTCAGGGCAGTTACCTGTGGACGTGTCAAGCAGTCCGGCGAAAAGTTTCATATGTGGCGACGTACCAGTGGCTCAAATATATCCGAAGAACTCCTGCCGCGGGGTGGTACGTGATTGAATGCGCACTTACTTGCCATAAGGTGTGTTTTGACAGAGGAACATGGGAGAAACTGTTCGGTGAACACGGTGGGTAATACTGGTCCGAGGACATATTTCTTGCATTCTCGGAAGTGCTGCCTAACGCGAGACTTGCCGAACGCTGGGTCGAAACCACTTGTATCCAAGGACACGGGATCTACAGCCATTGGCGTGTTGTACACGCATGTTGAGGTTCTCTCAGGGATAGACATGTGAAGGAGGGCGGAGGGGCCACGTCGAGGATGGACGAGCGTTGGCTCAGTTCAAGTTGTTCGGCCACCGTATGTAGCTGGGGTGAACTTGAGCTCGAAGTTCACTGTGGCGAGACCTTTCTCACGCTCTGAGCGCCCGCCGTACCACTGGGCAGTGGCAGCTGCACGAAGTTACGGAGGAGGGTAAACGAAATTGGGGATGGTAGTACAGGCTATGAGCCGTCGATATCGTTAACACTCACCATATCTTGATCCTGTTTGCATCCCGTGCTAGGCATCCATCCACACCGCGATTGGGCCGAGCCGACACACTGGCAATGGAGGCTTGTACGAAGTCCGGCGTCCACGGGAGGTCTTCAGAGGTCTTCGGTCGTTCGCAGCTGATTCGTCCACCACACAATCGGAGCACATTGTCACGATCGCTATGGGTGCTATAAGTGAAAGGCCTTGAGGTCATACATGCAAGAACAAACGTATCGTAGCGTACTGTCGCGAGGATCTACTCGGGGATGCGGTGGCGAGGAGGAGGAAGGCGAAAATACAGCAAACAATCACCAACAAGAGACCGTGAAACATAGCAACGCATGTATGTCAGAGAAACGTAGGCGGAGCTGATGTATGGAAGGACCCTGGAGGAGACCACGAAGTGCGTATATAACGGCACGCAATCGCGATCGATCCTACACAGCAAGAGCGCGTACTTACCTCACGGGTCCATGGCATGCATCGCTGTGGAAACTGCGCCTGAGAATGGCATGAAGAAGAGGCTGGTGCAAACGGACGAGAGAATAGAATTCACTTCCGAGCAGGAGCAGCGACGCGCCCCTTGCCTTTGGCCGCAGGCCGCGCCGCTGGCACGGTCGCAGGCTTCCTTGAAGCGACGCTCTGCTTCGTTTCCTCCTGCTTTTGAATCCGCTTGCTCCGCTTGGGACCGGTCGACGCAGGGAGACCAGATGATGTGGCTGCAAGGGCGGAGGAGGGTTTCGCGCGGGGCGGAGCCGCTTCGCGATGGGTCCCTCCAGCACGGGCTCATGATCCCCACGTTCAACACGCGATTGCCGTTTGCGTCTGGCGGGGCCTGGAAGTGGGGAGCGAGGAAGAGAGAAGATAGTGGAGGGTGAGATTAACCCATAGTGATCGAACATATCCAGCTCATGCTCGACGCGGTTGTCGACTTCCAAGGTGCGCGTTTGCAGAAAAGAAGACCAATACGCGTCCAATTGGTCCGGATCGGACCACTTGCCCTCGTATTTGTTCCCGTGCATCGCGAGAGGGGAGTGATAGTTCTGTACCGTCAGTAGCCAGTCCTGGAAGGCGGGGCTACCGAAAACCAACAACAGGGTGTACTGCCGACGTTTGGCGTTAGCGAACTTGGCAGCACCACCCTGCATTACTCCAAGCGTGTGCTTGTAAGACTCGTCGAAGAAAGCGGAGACGGTTGAGGTGAGTTCCTGCTGGGAAAAGTTGTGGGGTAGCCACAACAATGCACAGTAGAGAACGACGTAGAGTAACGACTCCATATCGTCCTGAATTGTCTGCTTGGAGTACGCCTGCGAGGCATGCAGCATGCGAATAGACATGAATTTCCAGGTCCCCTGTAGCCGGGATGAGTATTCTATAGGTTGTCTAGGAAGATCGAGAGAACTTACTGCACGCCCCTCTTCAACCGCATCACCAGCGTCATCAACCCTGCAGGATGCGTCCCAATCGATGAGGTAGCCTCTCCGAACGTCTGAGTCACCCTCCTGGACCAGTATAATATTTGCGACGCTGATGTCCCTGTGGATTCGCGAGTCTTTCGCGAGAGCGTCTCTCATGGCTGTGAACGTCTCAGTAACCAATGGATCGCCGCAGACATGACTATGTCATGAACATACCGGTAAAGACGTCATAAGCTGCATGTAATAGCTCTTTAGCTCCGCGCACGGTTTTCAGAGGGCTCCCGACGGTACCCATGACGAGGCGGTAGTGATGTCGCTTAGAGGTGCGGATATTCTCCCCGTCGACTTGACAGATCCCAGGGAAAGAAACAAACTGATCCGAGCCCGTCGACTGGAGGTCATTCTCTATCGGCATGTTATCAACGACGTCGCGCAGAGAAGGAAGGGTACAATGAAGACTGACGAGTCAGTTTACGGGTCACCTCAGGAAGGCCTTTGGGAACGTCTCCATGCCAAACGAGTGACGGAATATTACGCACGCCAAGATCGTTCAGCCGTCGTAACGTCTCGCCCTCCACCTCAAGCAAGGAAGTATGACGCCAAGTGTCCTTCAAGAAGACTACCCTATCGGTGGTTGTATCCACTGCCCAGTAACCCCTTGTGCCGCGCCCGACCATGGCTAGTGGGGTTACCACGGGTCGAGATACCAAGAACCGCCGAGTGTTCTCCGAAGTAGCTGTGAAACGGTGGTGCAACACTTGGATAGCGACTACATGTCCCGGTTCGTAGTGCAGCTTGATCGCTTGGTCGGCATCTTGGCCAGAACCTATCTGCGACCGGACATATCGCTTGATGGCGTCCATGAAGATAGGCTCCTCGGCGAGGGCCAACTCTACAGTGGGATCGTGGCCGCGTTGGACATCCGACGCAGCTGCGAAACGCCAAAGCATCTCGCAAAGAAGGTCAGGTCGCTCGCGAATGTTGAAAGATTCAGAAACGACACACCCGGCGCGATCCCAACGTAGAAAGCGCGCGTATGAGCCGAACATTGAAATTGTGAAGACGAAAAGACGGTGCTGTCGGGCGAAGACCTCGACAGCATGAGAGATATGTTGGCCCAAGCAGTCGTGAAGCTTCTGTCGTAATTCCCAGTCTGTAGGACATGCCAAGAAGTTGTGGCTTGGGCGATCGGCTTCATCGACATCGGAGGGTGGATCGACAAAGAAGTCACGAGTGGGATCTGGGTTGACTTGGATGAACAGTTCGGCATAGCCGAGCTCAACCCCAGGGGTGGCTTGGACGAGGGCTAGGTTGTCCGCAGCATAACAGCAAACGTGGGGAACTTTCACTCCATGAGGTCTCGGAGGTCCAGTATATGGCGAGTGGAAGACGAAGCCAGGACAACGCGACCTATGCTTCGTCCTGTCGTTCAAAGCAGTAACCTGCAAAAGCTCAAGCATCTTGTCGTACAACCAACACTTCGCGACGTACCAGCGGCTCATATATGTCCGAAGAACCCCTCCCACGAAGCGGTACGCGGCTGAATGCGCGCGTACTGGACCGAAAGCCGGACGTGTCCACGGATGAGTATGGGAGGAAGTGTTCAATGAACTTCGTTGGTGGTATAGGCCCAAGGATGTACTCTTTGGAGTCTCGAAAGTGCTCCCTATTGCGAGCCTTGCCGAACTCTGGGTCGAGGCCCTTGGGACTGAAGGTTGCAGGATCCAGAGCCATTGGGATGTTGTAGACGCATGATGACGATGTCTGAGCTGCGGGCATCTCGAGTGGCGAGGACTGAGCACATCAGCGACGGGTGAACCAGAGGACTAGATCAAGTTAACCGCCAACCACGACTGCCAGCAGGGCGTGGTGCCACTGGTTGTACGTTACGTTCTCAAGCGTTCATTCTGCGATGGTGGGAGCGGCGAACGAGCGCCCGGCCCGGAGCAGTTCCATGTCAGCGCCTGTTTGCTGCTATGTTACCACGACAGACTGTAGACATATGTCCCAACGTTGTCGACGGGACAAAAGCACATGCTATTAGTCACCGCGCGAGGTTAGCTTTCGGCCGAGGTTCAGTACTTCTGAAACGAGACAAAAGGTATCCTCGCGCGGCATAAATATATAAGTACATGCCGCGCCTTTTCGCGCGCCCGTCCAAGCCGCGTGTAAGTATCCCTGCCGTGTACGCAAAACCGTACTTATATCGCGCCCGCTGCAACCAATCAAGACTCCTACTACTAGTATGAACGCGTACAGTACGTGTCCGTCTGCGAGTCCTGTTCATCACCGTTCTCTTTCGCTAGCACGCCCAGCACGTCCTCCTCGAGCTCTACCCTTCTCCATAGATCCACGGACAGTCCTATCACTTCCGACGGAAACCCTACGCCTTGTGAGGGTCCCGATGCTGGAGGTATCCTTCTCTTCGCCCATGGTGGAGTGCGACATTGTCGACCGATCCATGTCACTCATGCAGGAGGAGGATGGAGGGACATCGTAGCCTGTGCCACCGATCCTAGAGATCCGTCGTCAGGAGCATCCACCTGTGGGCTATAGCGGGCCTGCTTGGGCTCCGGTGCTCCCTCATCCTGTGAATGGGCCCGCTTCCGCTTCGGACTAGCTTGGGTGGGCTGGTGAGGATGCGGAAGTGCGCTGTGGGGTACAAGTTGGTGGAAATGCTCTGAATAGCGCGCGATGTTGTCGATGCGGTCATTGTAGGACAGGGTAGGTGCATCATGACTCGCCAGTATCCTCCTCCACAGGACATCCAAAGTATCCGGAGTCCATTCCCTCGATTCCACCGGTGCATCAACGCCAGGAGTCGATTGATAGTGAGGGTTCGCAGTCTGACTACGATGCGGATGATGGAGATCCATGACTTGGGTGAGCCAACCCTGCAATGCGCGCGAGTGCCACTGCAGAGTCTTCGTGTATCGCTGTGCATCATGTTCGCCAGCTTCCCCGAACCTCCGCTGGGCAGCCCATCGGCGACGATCTGGAAGTAGTCGAAGATCGCCCTTAGGATGTTCCGCAATGTCACTCCGTCGCCGTTATGAGGACACCAGAGCAATGCACAATACATCACCACGTAGAGGATTGATTCCATGTCGTGCTGAATAGTGTGCCGTATCATGTGCAGTGCCTTGTACTGCGCGAGTTGTTCATCACTCATGCCAGCCGGTGGCTCCATATTTGATGCATGGCTGTTAGCGCATATCTCGTACGCCAAGAACTGCCATGTCGCCTGTGACAAGTAAGCCATAATCGGCGTACTCGGACGGAAGACCCACTCACCGAGACCTCGCATTCTTCACGTGGACCAGCCCTTTCGCTGTCTCTGGAGAGATCCCAATCTACGAGGTAACCTCTCCTTGATCTGCTATGCGATACGCTGACTCCAGGATTGACAAGAATGATGTTTCCAGGGGAGATGTCTCTATGTAGACGATTGGCCTTCTCGTATGCTTGCTTGGAGGCTGCTCGGTACATGATACAAGTGAGCATGGCGTTGTTATCAATAATACTGAACTTGCCTCGAAAAGCATCGTATGCCGCGTGAAGCAACTCTGCTGTCCCTCTGAGACGCAAGAGGGTGTAGCCCGCAACGCCGAGCACCATCCGGTAATGGTATCGCTTCGCGACGACGATCCTGGACATATCCGTCACTTGACGTCCGCAAACCCAAAGGCTCCCAAGTAGTCTGGGTGATTGTCGTCTGAACGCCTGCCCGAGCACAAGGTGCATATTAGCTCTGAGGCCTGCAGACGAGGGGTGGTTTATATATATATACCTGAGTACCTGATGCGAACCTCACCCACATTATTCTTGACCTCGAGAACCTGAGGCACATCCCCATGATATACCACTTGGGGAACATTCTCAACTCCCTCTCATTGAGATGGTTGATAACATCACCCTCTCGTTCAGATACTACGTCATAGCCGCCAAGTATCCTTCAGAAAGACGACCTTGTCGATAGTCTCGTCATATGCCCAATAAGCACGAGTACCCCGTCCCGCGACGGACAGCGGCACCACCATGGGCCGAGAAACAAGCAAACGCCTTCCTTCCTTGGCATTAGCATGGGGAGCTGCTGGTTCTGGAAGATGGATAGAGGTGACGGATCCCTTCTGAGAGTGCTCGTCCAGTAGACGGCCCAGATCTGAGGCGTTTTGGACGTCCACCTGGGTACAGATGTGTGCTGCTATCTTCTTGTGGAAGATCTTCTCCTCGGTTCTCGTCGCTGGCCCGACAGTAAGGTCATATCCTCTGTCGGCGTCCGAGATATGTGCGAAGCACCACACGAAGTCGCAGAGGAGTTCTGGACGCTCGTGTATGTCGAACTTCTTGGACACAATCGCGCCGGCGCGATCCCACCGGATGAAGCGGGCAGACGTGCCAGACAGGGAAATAGAGAAACAGCAATGCCGATGTTGCCGCTTGGACGCCTCGGCGGCGTAGTTGACTGCTTGGCCTAGATCCCTGACGGCATCGGTACGAGCGATGCCATCGCGGCCCTTGAGAACAAACTGCCAGTAATCACGATTGTCGGTGTCGTCGGGAGGGTCAGTGAAAAAGTCTTGTCCCTCCGTCGCTTTGATCTCGAACCAAAAAGCGACGAAGCCCATGTGGGCAGGCCTCGCAGAAGGGTTTGACTTCGGGTGTCCTACTCCATGCAGGAGTGTGTCCGGGTAGCAGCAAATGTCCGGTTTCACGGAACCCATTGCACCACCTGGTCCGGATTGGTCGGCATAGACGGAAGTATCCCAGAAGGTGAAATTCGGGCAGCGCCGCACGTTATTGGTGGTACTGCGGAAATTCAGAGCATCGGTCTACGATAACACGATGTCCCACATCTATCACTCTTCTGCAGATATTCATGACGGTTCTGCTCACCAGTGGCTTGTAGATACGCTGCTCCGTCGTCCCGTGCTTCGGCACCTTTTCAAACGCTCTGACAGAAGACGGTTGCCTCCTGCGGTCGACGTTGTCACGATGCAAGAATGTATCAAGGAAGGCTTCGGCAGGCATTGGTCCGAGGAAGGACTTCATCGACTCCCTGCCCAGTCTGCGGTAATGCTCTTCGGCAGTCTTGTTGTCACATCCGTAGGTCTGGCCGCTTGTCTCCGTCATGGAGACCGTGGGTATTGGGATGTCCCAAGGACCTGTGCCCGACTTCTCGGCCGAAGGTTCGTCTGAAAGACTGCATGAGGGAATGGGGACATCTGGAGAAGTAGAGGAATCCGAGGGGATGGGGGATAGACCGGAGAAGAGGGAGGACGAGCCTGAAGGGAGAGACGACGAGTTTGAAGGGAGGGACGACGAGCCTGAAGGGAGAGACGACGAGCCAGAGGGAAGAGCCGATGAACCAGAGGGGAGAGACGACGAACCAGAGGGAAGAGGGGACGAGTCGGAGGGTAGAGACGAGTCTGAAAGGAGAGAGGATGAGCTCGAGGAGTCGCCTACGCCCTGGAGAGACCGATGGAAGAGTAGATAGGGCGGTGTAGCGACTTCAGCGAGGTGCACACACGTAAGAAATCAGATACGTACAGGCGTTGTCATGTGTGAGGATAGAAAGCAAAACTAGTCAGGATGGGGGCATAGGGAGTGGTCGTATCTTGAGGAGATGAGATGGGCTGTCCTGTCAAACCGGGACATGGCTGCCTCATGGAAGACCTCCCACGCATTGCCATTATGTCACGGCAGCGCGGTCTGTGGGAGAACATGTGTAGAGCTGCGTCCGCCGACCCACGCCCGACGATGGTATCCACACCGTGATACAGCGACAAACAACGCATAGCAGAAAAGCACGAATATTCATTGCGTGTTGCGGGCACCTCACGTAACCACCTTGCGAGAACGCGTACAACTGAGACGAACGTCAATAACAGAGTGCCGAAAAGAACGCAAGGCACTGACCAGAATACATATCTGATCCAGTTGGCGCCTAGACGGAGCTAATCATGTCTTCCTCCGCTTGCTGCTTCGCCCACCCTCTAGATCAGCCTCCCTCTTACTCTTCATCCCAGCCGCGCGCATGTACTCCTTCCGCTTCTCCTTCTCCTTCTCGCTTTTCTTCGCCTCCTCCTTCTCGACTTTCTTCCTATGCTCTGCCCTCTTCTCCTCTTTCTTCTCCTTCCTCCTCGCAATCTGATCCTTCCTCAACGCGCGCACCTGCTGCAGCAGCGCCATCGCCTTCTTCTCCTCTGGCTCCAGGATGACCGCGCGCTTCTGCATGTACGTCGCGCGATGCTGCGGTTTCATGAGCTTCGGCTTCGATGCGTACGGGAGCGCGGCCTGAAGCTTCTTCGGGACTTTGAGCGGGTTAAAGCGCCTAGCGGGCCGCTCAACGGGCTTGTAGATCGAGTTGACGTTCGTGGGGGTCTTGAGACCCTGCTCGCGCCGGACCTGTCCCGTCAGGCGCATGCCCTGCCAGTGTTCCTTGTCCGAGAGGAGGAGAGAGGTAACGGGATTGTAAAATTTACGCGGCTGGATTG
The DNA here is from genome assembly GCA_022592435.1 of Cerioporus squamosus. Taxonomy (NCBI): domain Eukaryota; kingdom Fungi; phylum Basidiomycota; class Agaricomycetes; order Polyporales; family Polyporaceae; genus Cerioporus; species Cerioporus squamosus. The sequence continues at coordinate 190,913 of JABYQS010000036.1, forward strand.
AGTACCACGCACGCAGGAAAACGATGTCTGGGGTGCACGTCAGTCACCTCCCAGGAAATAACCACCGGCAGTGACGCATAACCACCCGATGGTTAGTATAGGTAGTTGAGACTCACCACTCATGAGGATCTTGTCCTCGAAAGTAGCTCGGAAAGCGCCATCCGGCTTCGGCAACGCCTTCTTGACCTGTCCCCGGATGCCGGACACTGTCCTGATGTTAGCGCCCTCGAACTTCGCAACCTCAAGCGCCGAGGTGAACATGTCCTTGATGAACGCCGTGTTCTTGAAGATCTTGAACGGCACGCCGGTCAGCTTGATCTTCTTCACGATCTTGGTCGACCGGTCGATGTCGAGCACGACGCCAGTCGCGCTGACGCGGAAACCAGGACTATCCCGACTGAGCGCGTTGAAGGCACAGAAGCCGGTATTTGGCAGCGCCGCGGGCCCGTAGAACGTTGCGTAGCAGTGCATGTGCTCGGGAGTGTACTTGAGCATGCGCATCCGGATGGAGTGGTCGTCAAGCGAGTAGATCGGCACCGTCTGGAACCGCCGCCAGCCAAGCGACAGGATGAGCGGGTCGTTCGTCTTGAGCGTCTTCGCAAACCACCGGTGACGCTTGATGCGCACTTGCACATAGCCGAAGCGCTCCTCTGCTGGGAGCAGGCCGCCAACTACTATGGGGTACGTGGGGTCGAAGTTCTCTACCATCTCGGCGGGAACGGATGTGAGCTCGAGGCGGACGTACGAGCCCGGGCGGTAGCCTTCGAGCAGAGCGCGTGCCTCTGGGTCCACCACACCCTCGAACTCGGCGCGATTGAGCTGCTGCTGGCGAGCCATGGCCTCCTTCGCCTCAGTGTAGAAGTCGGCCTTGGCGGCGTCGGGCTCGTCGTACTGCTCGTCGAACTTGCGCTTCAGCTCGGCCTTCTTCGCAGCGAGCGAGGCGGCATCCTTGTTCAGGGATGGTTTCCCCTCGCCGTCGTCGCCTTCGCCATCCTCCATGTCTTCGTCGTCTCTGCCCTGCAACCCCTCCTCATCGTCCATCTCTTCGTACGGCTCACCATTCGAATCGAGTCCCTCCGCAGGCTGCGAAGACTGGCCGGTGATGAAGAGGTGTCGTATTGACTCCAGCAGTTCTTCGTCTTCCCACTCCTTCAACTCCTCCGCATTCATAGGTTCCTTGGTCCGGTCCAGCTCCTCCTCCACCTTTGCAGGCGCAGTGCTCTTGACTGTGAAGAAGTCGTCGTCATCCATACCGGGTGCACCAGAGGAAGGAGCGTCCGGGTCTCCGGTGCCATCGAGACCAAGGATGGACTCTGGGGAAGCATTGGAGTTGTAGATGAGTTTCGTCCAGTCTTTCCGTTTCCGTGTACGCGAAGACTGCTCGAAGGCAGCCCGAGCCTTCTCGCTGAGGTTCTGCTTCCACTGCGGAACATCTTCATCGTCATCCTCCTCGCCCTCCTCGCCGCTTGGGACGTCGACCGCGTCATCGTCATCGAAACGCACGAAACGTCGAGAGGGCCCTGGGTCATCATCGTCTTCTCCACCGAGATCCGAATCGCTCTCTGCGTAATCGACCTGCCCACGCTGGCCATTTGACGTCGACAGCCCATGCATTGACCGTCGAACGGTACGAGGAGCTGAGCGACCGTGATCGCCAAGAGCCGCTTCATCGTCTTCGGGGATATCCAACTCCTCATCCGAGAAGCCATCCTCGGAACCAACTCCCTCGTCCTCCTCGCCACTGAGGTCCTCGTCATCATCGTCATCGCTATACTCTTCTTCCGAACCAGACGCCTCCGACGCATCGCTCTCCGAACCAAGTCTGCTCGGTCCCGCCTCCGCCTGTACCGATAGAGGACGGGAAGAGGAACCGAACAGGCGGATCTGGCTCTTCGCAACCACGTCTTCGAGCGTAGAGCTGACGTCCTGGAGGTCGAGCACCATCTTCTCTCCCTCGCCCGGATCTACATATAGGTTTGCAGGTCAGATGTGCGAAGTGTATAGAAGAATGGTAGATACGCACTCTCCATCCCGCCTTTGGTGAAGTTCCCGGGTACGTTGATGTACACGGCATCCTTGTCGTAGATGACGCCGCCGACGTCGCTCATAGGGGCATGAATGAGGAGCTTCTTCTTTTCGCTCAACTTCCGCCGCTTCTCCGACTCGGCGTCGGGAAGAGGACATGGGTCGCCAAGGAGCTGGACACTCTTCACGTCGAGGTCACCCACACCAGGTATGTGTACCTTCGTACCTAGCCGGTAGTTGGTGCCGCGCAGGTAGCCGTAGAGGGTGACGGTACGATCGCACTTCCCTTTGGATGCACGGACCTCCTCGCGAGGGGTAAGATCCTCGAAGCGGTCCGCAAGCAGGTAAGGATGCGAGTTGCGGAAGACGAGGGGGCGGAACTTCATGACGGATATGAAGCGGGACAGATTGAGGATCTCAGTGTCGGGGTAGCGACCATTCAGGACGCCAGAGAGGTAAAAGAGCTTGGCACCTTGGTAAATCTCGGTCCAGAAGCGCTTCTTGAGAGCCTTCTTGGTCGCGCGAAGGGTGGCTGCCTTCTTGATCAGGTCAAGGTGCGTGAGGACACCTATGACTTTCGGGAAGCCGTGGGATTGAAGAATGTTCAGGAACTCGAAGGTTTCCTGCAATAATGTCGACATGGAGGACATGGTACCGAACTGTGTCTGGCACGCACCATTTCAAAGCCGTAAGACCCGTCAATCATTAGCAGAACTAAATCTGCAACCTTCGCAATGTCGATCATGGAGTTGAGGTCGTTGTTGCACTCCACGAAGGTGATACGCTTCTTCTTCCCGCTGACGACGGTGACCGGACCCTGTATTTGGTTGAGAGTCTGTTTGGTGTACCGTCGGATAAGAGACTTCATCAGAGTAGTCTTTCCGACGCCCGGAGGGCCGACGATAGCAACGACAGTAGGAGGGGGTTGGTCATCTGGAGTGCGGTCGACGAGGGGGACATGGAGGCGAGTCTGGTCGCGTTCAGCTGTACGACGGCCCTGCCTCTCTGCTCTCCGACCAGACTTAGGTGCGAATGCCTAGGACAGAGTGGTTAGCATGGAGTTCGCCCGATGGAGGTTGCTGACATGCCTTTTCGTTGAAGCCATGCTGCTTCTCTTTGCCCTTGGCTTTCGCGGACTTTTTCTTCTCTGCCTTCGCACCCGACTGGGCGGGTCTGTGCGCCTTGTGGGTTTGCTCCATGTCGACCTGGCGGACGAGCAGAGCACAGAGTAGATAGGCAGGCCGAGCGAGCAGAGGGCAGGAAGGAGTTGCAGCGCGGTCGCGAGACGATCGGACCGGGCGCCTCGAAAAACTGAGCGTGGACCGCTCGCGAGCACGTGACTGACGCGTTGTTGTTGAAGGGCTCGGCGCCTGGGATCGAACCACGTCCTCGTCGTCTTCCCCCTCCTCCGCGCCGGCCTTCGGTCTCTCTGCGACACCTCTCTCATCCGGCAGCTATGTCAAGGCGGGCAGCGCAGCTTGACTTCTCTATCAGGGGCGACGAGCAGGAGCACCAACGCGTCCTCCTCGAGCACAATCTACAGCACACAGACCTCTCTCTCCACCTCTCATCCACCCCAGACGAGTACTCCGACGTAGAGTACCCCCGCCACGCCTCAGTGCCTTCTCCGCCTTTTTCTGCCTTTGCCTCTTTTGACCATCGTTCTGGCGACGACTTCGACCCTCATGAGCAAAGCAGATTCCATGCGTGGTCGTATCATACGGAGGACGGCGTGCAGCCATACGCCGCCGAATCGCTCTCCACCGCAGCCCACCACGCAAGTGCGCTCACTATCAGTGCCGGTCTGGGAGGAGGACGAGCACCCAGGAGGGATCTCAGCCTCAGTGGGGCCGAATACGATCCCGACCGTCCACTTCACGGTATCATGGCTGGAATCGCCGGACGCGTGAGAGGGTTCGATGCCAACTCGACGCGATCGAGACAAATCGTTCGTCATTCTTCCTCTCTCATTCCATCTCAATGTTTGATACCGTGCGACCCTACAGACCGCAAGTGTCGTCGACTTCGATCCGCTCGTTGTGGACGACACCGCGGAGCTCGACCGTGTCCTCCAATCCGGACATGCCCCCCCTGGTACTATCCGATCTGCGCGCTCTTCGTCTCCATCATCCAGCTCAGACACGAACGAGCCCCTGTCCCCACCTCCACAGCAGGAGTCGAGACCCAGACTCGCGGATGCGCTGAGCCATATGACCTTCTCTCCCAAGCGGCCTCGTAGTGCACAGGGCTTGCCATCACCTCGCCTAGCAAACATGTCTCTGCGAACCACGACGCCGGACCGGTCAGCTCTCGCACGACCTCTCCCTCCTTCATCCTCCTCCAACCTCCCCACATCCACTCCACGTCCCCAACGTCGCATCAACCAGTCTCTATCCTACGCTCAGAACAGCGTCTCTCAACATGTTGAACCCGAGGTGAACATACTCCCGGCCACGCCCTCGCTCAAGCGCAGTCTGCGGGACAAGGACGAGTCTTCAAAATTTACCAACATGGCGCGCGGTCTGGCCAAGGAAATCGAGGCTGAAGCCGATGCGATGATGAAGCGCACCACGAGGCAAGCTACCGACGCGACACCGAAAGCGTACCACCATAGCACGATACAGGCCAAGAACCGACGTCAACGGAGTCCTCTACGAGAGATGATGAACGAGAAAGCTCATAAGACACCACATGCGGCAACGCCTTTCAAGAGAGGTGTCCAGTTGCCGGACGTAACTGGTTTGACGTCTGCGATTGCTTCTCCCGCGAAGGTGGACGTGGAGTTCTACGGTTACGATCCGAAGGACACCACGGAGGCGGAAGGTATGTATCCCTGCTCTCTTCAATCATATACAGAAGTCTCACCGCCGAGACTCAGCTCGTCTCATCGCTACGTTGAGTGTTGTGCAAAACAAGCTGGCGTACCTTGAAGCTGAGAATAGTGTCTCCCGCCGACGCGTGCGAGAGCTGGAGCTCGAACTAGAGGCCTGCAAGAAGGAGGTTGCACGGGAACGCACGCGCATCATGGAGCATGAGCATAGCGCGATGCGAGACGACGAGAGGCAGAGACGTGCCGCGAGCCAGCGCGAGCGCATGCAGCAACAACAGCGGAAGGCGGAAGAGGATCAGGCAGAGCTGGCCGCTACAGAGGCGCGATACAAAGCTGCTGTCGATGAGAAGAAAGGTAAGCATCCTGGTATCCCTCGCCTTGCAAGTTGCGCTGACAAGTTGCTCGACCTTCAGCACTGGAGGCTCTGATCACAACTCTTCGCTCACATCTCACACGACTGACGGCGGAACTGTCCGAACACAAGCAGCTTCTTCATGAGCTCCGATCACTTCGCGACTCGGATGCTCGTACGCTAGCCGAGAAAGGCAAGGAGGTAGACAAGCTCAAATCCGAGGTTGAGCGCCTGGCCGGGGAAGTGGAAGTACTCCGTGGAGTGGTTGAGGAGGGATTGAAGGAGCGTCGTAGCGCTCGGGAGCAGTCAGCCAGTCATGACCATGACCAGGACAGTAGCGCTGAATCCGCCGAGGAGAGCAGCCAGGGCGAGGAAGACCCAGCACCACAGCGGGCACAGCAGCAACCGCAGATTCGCCGACCACGGGCTCCGTCAGTGCACTCCGATGAGAGTGAAGCTGAAGAGTCGGAGGAGTCTATCAGCCGTCGCTCTCCTACGCCTTCTCCAGGGCGACGTTTGGGAGCCGGAGCAGCGGACAGGACGATGAGGACCGATTATGCCACGGTTGCCTCATCTCAAGGACCCAGTGCTAGCGTCGTCGCAAACGTCTCAAAACCCTTCCTGGACGTCGACGAGGTCAGTCGCATCGCGCAGGAAGTTGAGGAGCGTCGATCGGAGCGCTCCATCCAGTCACGTTCGCAAGACGATTCTCAGTCGCAATCTGGCTCGGCTTCTCAAGACGGGTCGCGTAGCTGGTCACGTAATCCCCAACCCAACCAATCGCGGATGGTTTCGCGTGCTGGCTCGCCGTCCATGATGCTCGAAGGCGACCCTTCTGCCAGTGGTTCTGCCCCTCAGGTCCCGCTCGCGCAACTGGAGCACTCCGTCCGCTTCGCCGGCGAGCCCAGCCAAACGGAAAGCAGTCGTCCTCCCTCGCCCCGTGCCCCAGCGGACATCACTCAGCAGCCTGCCGCGCCTCCTCGGCCTACTGCCCCCACCCCTGCCGCAGCGAGCCAAACGCGGCGTGCACGCACTGCTCCGCAGCCACAGGCCGCCGCAGATGCACCGTTCCCTCAGATCCGCGGGGCACGCCTCGAGCGAATGTTCTTTTCCGCCCCGGAGCACAATGCGGAGACCTGCACGATGTGCCATAGAAGGAGACGGCGACGTCCCGTTGAGGTCGAGCAGGCCGCCGAGTGGGTGCAGGAGCGCTCGAGGGTGCATCAGTACCACGAGGAGGAGGAAGACGAGGGATTCGTTGAGGGACCGGATGTGCGAGAACACCAACGGAGAGGCTATCCTGCCAAGGCTGCGAGGGACCGGATGGACGATCGAGTGCCGCCGCAGACGGTGCTGACGCGGGTGTTGAGAGAACTTGAGGATGACTTCGCGCATTACAAGAGGTACGTGCGCTTTGTGTCTTTCCTGATGGGGTGGAGCTAACCAATGGTTCAGTATATATGTGGAGCTTGCGGATCAGTACAAGGACATGGACCCGGTGTCCAATGTCGTCAAGCGAAACGTGCTCGCTGACCATCTGCGTGAAGTCATTGACATCCTCGAGCAGAAGGTAAGCTCCAATTCCCCGTGGTACGAGCGAGCGTGTCTCTGACCTACTGGATCTCAGGGCAATCAGATAGCCTCTCTTTATGACCTGCTGACATTCAAGGACAAGCCTGTCAGCGAGTCCGTCGTCCCTGACAAGCCCCCCTCCCGCAGCGCGCCTCCCACCTTCGGCCCGTCACAAGGGCGAGCGCACGTCCGTACATACCCAGGCTCATAGTTGGGACATGGATACGTCCTTCTCCGACCTACCCGCCGCATTGATATAGACTAGCACTTTGGACTGACCGCACTTTTGACTGTTGACCGCATCCGAATTCCTCCTTGCACTGTACATAACTTACGCAACATATCCTGTATCATACTGTAGCGTAGCCAGCCATTATCCCGATTACACACCGTAATTTAACCTCGAAGTGTCATTGATCTTGTCGTCTCCTCGGTATATGTCCCCGCGCCGCTGCATGATACGTAACCATATCGGAGTGCAAATGGTCAAACTTGCACCAACAATCCTGCTTGAGCAGTTGAGCGCCAATTCCAACTGCACACCAGCCGGGAAGTTCCGAGAGCGCCTCGTTAACAACCACCACGCAGGTGTTTTGACCACCCGACTCGATATGACGCGCAACCATGCGGCTTGAAAGCCTGGACACGGAGCGTCCTCTTTTCAATAGTACAGGTACGCTGTAGGCATGCTTCGCTGCTAACCTGACATCTTGTGGCACGTGAATGCAGACCAGGTTATCGATGCACGACTTCTGCCTGTTGCATATACTCACGCTGTCTGTCCCTAGTAAGGTGACTTGTGCCGACTAGGTGCCTCGGTAGACCTCCAACCATGTGACTTCTCAACGTGCATAGTCCGACCTCGAGGTCGAAGGTCCCATATCACAGGGATCATTCAGTACTGTAGTCTCAACCCGCCACGTCAAGCCCAATTGAGTAAAATCATCTACCGTGAGTAATGAGTCTGTTCACAGGCTCCGTCTTAATCGCTGAAAACATTTCTGCGCCGTCTTTGATGGAATGTGTCCAGGGTTCCCACCCCGACCCGTGGGATGCTATCCAACGGCGCGAGGCCTGCACCTTCAGGCGTCTGCCCTGTGCCCGGAGTCAGAAGATACTATCCGTTTCACGTTGCAGGGAGTGCGTCCAGATCGCTCCGTTTGACACCCGGCAGATCGTCGCACTCCGTAGCTGCTCGTATCATCGTTGGGTACTGGAGCGTCTTGCCATAATCTGCAAGCGGCATTGAAAGGAGGTGACAGTACCGTCTTCGCCTGCGGGAAGCTTCATCAGCTATGTGAGCTGTTATCATGCTGTCCGCCGGCGGTTCAGGTGAGGAACATGCGCTTTTCATGAAACGTATCGTTGACGTATGGCGATGTTCCAGGTCTTTCATCCCATCGGATAGACGACCCACCGTCGTTTGTCCATGTATCGTTGTGTGGATACATTTTGATGTCATTGCCATGCATTGCCCCCTCAAAGTCCCTTCCCTGCACGAGGGCGATGCGAGGCTTCTCTCCGGAAGCAAGTATTCGCTATATCTGTGAGCGTGAATCAGAATCGAATAGCCCTCTACCGCCCGGCTCGTGGGAGTGAGCACCTTGTACTATCCTCGTCTTCGTTGACACCGGGCAACGCAGTACTCATCTCAACCCCCTCCCTCATCTCCCCAATCCCTCTAGGATATCGTGCCCCCTGTTGTAATTGAGATCAATGTCCGGAACAGTACGTCGCTCTAGGCGGGAATAGTTTGCGGCTTCACTGACACGACTCCAGCAGGGCGACGTCGTCGGGAACGGCGACACGATCACCTACACCGCGCCTATGATCGGTCCTGACCTCACCCACACCAACTTCACTGAGAATGGGACGCATGCGTTCAGCCTCTACCCCAAAGATGCGCAGTCTCGCTACAAGAGGCTAGCGCAGACAGCTCGGAGGTATATCATCGGCCCCATGCCTCCCGACCGATTCCTCCAGGCTTTCCTCTGGAAAGACGGCATGAATGAGGCCATGCCGAGCTCCAAGAACGCTTTTGCGTCCCTGCCGCAGCCCGAGCATAAGCTCTCGAGGAAGACCCGGAGAGGCAAGCGCAAGTCGCGAGCCCGGGCATCTACCCATGTCGACCCTGAGGAGAAGGAGGTCGTGGCAGAGGAGAAGGAGGTCGTGGTAGAGGAGCTGGAGTACGATGATGAGGTCACCGCCGAGGAACTCGAGGAAGCAGACGCAATAGCGGCGCAGGATCAAGACGCGTCGAAGAGGGCGAGGAAGAAGGCGATCAAGGAGAAGGCAATATATCAACCACTCGTGCGTAGACTGCTACGTGCCTTACAAAGCCCATCCCTCATCACACTATGCCTCAGCTTCGTGCGCTCAACAAGCGCAAGCCTATCCCGGCTAACGAAGATGATGGGGGGCCGCGATGTCCCGACTTCGCGTTTCGCGACACGTCTGACAGGGCGGACACCACTGGTGGGGCTGTAGCCGCGTCGAAGCCAGATGTCTGTTGTTATTCACTTCCCCATATCAAAGCCCTCAACGCGCAGAAGTCGCTGAAGTGCGTCACAAATATGGGCTTCGTCTCTACCTTCATCGAGGTCAAAGCCGAATTGGACTTCTTCTCTGATCCCGATCCGGGGTCATCAGCTGAAGCTCGAGCCCAGCACAGCTTCATCCTCGACCATATCCTCTCACAAGAGGAACTCAATCGTGCCACGGAAGCTCTTGGTCAGAACATCGCTTACGCTGCTGAGATCTGCGCGAGACAGTTTCGTGTCTTCTGCTTTTCTGTCTCGCTTACTGGGACCCGCGCCAGGCTGATTCGCTGGGATCGTGCGGGTGCAATTGTTTCAGCGGCGTTCGATCTCCTTCAGGATGAAGGCGCGGAGTACCTGTGCAAATTCTACTGGTACTACTCGCAGTTGTCGGGCCGGGGACGAGGTTACGACCTCACTGTCATCATCGCCACCAAGAAGAAGGAAGAGTTGTTCAAGAACACCGTCAAGGCTCATATTATATCCCAGATTGGCTGGTTGCCCGCGCAGCCAAACCACGTGTTTTCGCTGGAGCAGCACTACACTCCTGGCTGCGTGTCAGTCATCCACCTCACCGCTCCCTTGCTTCCTCCGAGTTCGGACGATGAAGTTCGACAACATAACAAGCTACTGGTGTCTCATCCTATGTCCACTCCGTCCACCGTGTTCGGTCGCTGCACTCGCGCCTTCTGGGCGGTGTACTGCAAGTGGAATACTGCGACGCGCTGTTACGACAACTCTATCGCCTTCCTCAAAGATACTTGGCGGTATAGCGCCCGGACGTTCGACGAACAGGAAGGTTCCATCCTACAGTCGTTGGCGCAAGGCTTTGTACCACGAGTACCTCCTGTCGTAGCGCACGAAGACGTGCGCCATGCATCGCTGGTCAAGACCGCAGACGACAGCACGGAACTGGTCATCCAGGGTACGTTTAGTAGTGTCTTCATCTCGGACCGGTTACTAACTTCCCATACCTACGATGGTTGTTTTACAACGTAAGACGAGTACCAGCGTACTCGCACACAGGAATCTCAGTTCGTTGACGCGACGTGGAATTGTTGCTTGAATGACACGGTTCTGCTCGAGCACACCCACTATCGATTGATTCTGCGCATAGTCGGATACCCGCTCGTGCGATTTTGGGGTGTCAAGGAGCTACTGAGTGGTACATTTGACGCATTCATGGGTGAGCTATGTTCACGTACATCGTTGACTTCGTCTCTCTTATTCATCCACTCGCACAACGTTCACACCCTTGATAGCTCTCAAGGCTGCAGCAACTCTCGGGTACATCCACAGAGACATCAGCCCGAGCAACATCATCTTGGTGAAGGAGAGGGACGCAGAGAAACATCGTATGCCTCGCGCAGGTTACCTCTGCGACTGGGACCTGTCTCGTAAGAGCTCGGAGTCTAAGATACTTGACGATTACGAGGTGTCGGTATGTCTTGAACCGCCATAATATCCACAAGTGTCCCAGGTCTCTGACTTCAAGTACTGCAGGCCACATGGCAGTTCCAGCCGATTGACACCTTGATGGAACCGGTGGAGGGTGAACCTCCAAGAACTCATACAGTTCAACACGACATGGAATCCATGCTCTACAGCGTCTTGCATTGTGCGCTACTCAACCTGCCGCACGATGGCGGCGATCCTCGGAACTGTCTCAACGAGATGTTCGATGGCTTGGAGGAGCACCTTGCGGGCAAGGCGTTCGCAGGCGGGGCTGGCAAGTTCTTGAACAAGACGCGCAGAACGTACACACGGGGTATCATCTGGAAGTCTCCGATAACGGAATGGCTGAACAGCGTAATGGACTTCCATTCCGCAGGTGATGAGTCATGGACACCGGCCGCACTCGAAGCCTACTGGCGCAAATTCTTGCAGGAGCACGGCAGAGCTTTGCCTGACGGGGATAGATGCACAGACCTGCGCATCCCTCAGAAGGTTGTCAAGGAGCGTGTCACTGTCGACCAGCGCGCTTCACGCTACTATCAAGGCAAATTCATCCCCCCTCCATACGCCCATTCGCAGACGGTTCTTCCATTGAAGCGTGCTGCTGACTTACCCCCGTTGTTCACCGCGCCCCCTCTCAAGACGCGCAAAGTCGCGGCCACTCTCTCACTCGTCGAGGGGGGTGACAACATATCGCCACAGACACACTTGCCTATCTCCCTAGCATCACTACCAGCTACACTGCCGCCCTCGACCGCTACCGACGTGACTGGATATGACACCGAGGTGACATTCATGACGGAGGTGACGGCCGTGGAGTTTCCGACTCGACCACGGAAGGCGACTCGACCAAGGAAGCTCGCTCGTCAATGCTACAACCCGAAGACACATAGTGCGAAGTGAGTTGTATTTGTCCGATAGTCGCCCTCGAATATGTGCTGACGACACTACTTTGCAGGAATCATTTCATCGGCCTCATGATCGAGAAGGATCGGGATGTGAGCCAAGCTGACTGCCTATCAGCTTGGGCTGCACTGTCCGTCGAGCGCAAGCAGGTTAGTGACCACTCAACTCTTCACGTTACGATGTATGCTCACTGTGATCGTTCAGCATTATAAGGCCCTCTATGCAGAAGAGCGTCGCAAGGTACGTTGCTGTCATGATTTTGTGACATGCTGCGCGCGCTGGCTGACCGGTCGCTATATTCCAGGAGAAGGCCAATCTGTCGCATATCCAGAACTCTCGTTAGCAAGCACTCAAGCCTCAGGATACAACTGCGTCGTCGATGTACGGCTGCATACAACCATTAGGAAGGGCGTGGACTACGATGGCACAGGCCTGGACTAGGCTCCAGCTCGGGGTCAGCAGATACTTATCGGCTCGGCGTGCTGCAGAGCGGGGACTTACATATACTATATACCATCTATTTGTCGGCCCGAACATGAAAGATGTGAAGCTTTGAGATGGGAAACTTGGTCGTTTAAGGGACCACGAGTTAGCGTTGCGGGCAGACGTCAATGCCAGCGGGAGGAGCTCGAGTCGAGTAAGTAGTAAGTAGTGCCTTTCAGGCGGCAGCCGGTCGAGGAGGCCGGCGCGCCCATAGACGCTCATTGTTGAAATGTCTCAGGGTTCGCCTGCATCGACCAACATCGACTCCAGAGTCCGTGGCTGCATGCAAACGTCTTTGTGCTGCGACCTGAACCTGACCCAAAACTGGCTTCCACTCTCCGTTTCCCTTGCACACGTCCCCTGTGTCGTTGCCAAGCTGTCGACGTCCACCTCCTCGTCTTTCTTTCATGACACCAACATGCGTCTACGACGTTCCGATGGCCCGCAACCTGTCCTTGGTGACTCTTGGACTCGACCCAAACCAAGCCTTGGCGCGCAATCTGCAGCATCTGGCAGAGTCTCGCCACTTCACCTTGAGGTCTATGCCCGTCCAGTCATTCATAGACACATTCGCTCCCATGCAAGGGCTCCGCGATGACCGCACACGGTACTTGTCGAGCTGGCGTGCGTTCAGAGCAATACCCGTCACCGCCAATTCAGCTGAACAAATTTACCACCCGCTGGTAAGTCCTTGGCAGCATACCCTCAGTCCTATTCCATTCAACATATCTAGATCGCTGCTCTCAACAAAAGTACAAGTCGCAAGTCCCGATGCCCGGGATTTGTCTTCGAGGATGTCGCTTCACGGAGTTTACACCCACGTCGATTCGGCTACATGAAGCCTCATGTGTGCTGCTTCACGAGTGATTCCTTGGAGCTGGTGCGTGGACAAGAGTTTTCCTCCCGTTCGGAACTTGGCTACGCCGAACTCTTCTTCGAGGTCAAGCCAGATCCCTCGCATGACTTCTTCAGCGAGCCCATCTACAGTTATGATTTGCTTAACGACGCACCCCCCCTGGTTCAAGACCTAAACAAGGTGCTCGGACAGCACATCGCATACGTTACAGAGATATTTGCCCGTCAGTTCCGTGTATTCTTCTTCACAATTTCCATGGCTGGCTCCCTCGCACGTCTCCTCCGCTGGGATCGTTCCGGGTGCATCGTATCGGAAGCGTTCGATGTCCGCGAACATCCTGAACTGTTGTGCGAGTTTCTCTGGAGATTCGCGCACGCCTCTGAAGCTGGTCGTGGACACGATATCACGGTTGAGCCTGCTCTTGCTGAAGACGAGTCTTTGTTCGAAGCGCTCATCACGCAGGAGACGGCCCTCCAACTAGGAGTAACCGGCCAGGCGCTGCACCAGGCGGTCAAACAACATTACGAGTCGGGAAAGGTTATGGCCATCCACGTAGTTAGCCGGGGGGCTACCGACGAGTCCCTTACCATTCGTCGGTTCCTCATCTCTAGACCCGTCGTATCGCCATTGTCGCTCAGCGGGAGAGGGACGAGGGGGTTCTGGGCGGTCGATATTGCCTCCCGTCGCGTCGTCTTCGTCAAGGACACATGGCGTACCGGTCATTTGGAGGCAAAGGAGGGCGACACATTGGAACATATGGCGGAGGTTGGAGTTCGCAATATCCCCCACATGGTTGCGCATGGAGACGTCCCCTCTTATATACCAGGAGATGGGCGAACACTCCATAGTAAGTTGCTTCCATTGTACCCCCACACCCTGCCACTAATCGATTACCATGCTAGGCGGCGACTTTCAGACAACTAGCACAGACTCTTACAAATCTGCACCGTGGCGCTCGAGCAATGACGATAGCTCGAGTCATATATCTCGTCGCAAGCACTACCGCCTAGTCCTCGGACCCGTGGGCTACGACATACGGTTCTTTCGTGGTACGGAAGAACTCCTTTACGCCAGTTTTGATGTTTTCACGGGTAAGTGCGCCTGACGTCTCTGGCAGAATCACTAATCAAGCGACTTCCGGCAGCTATACGCGATGCGTTGGACAAGGACTTACGCGTACACCGGGATGTCAGCGCCGGGAACATCATTCTCGTGAGACAACGCTCAGACCAGAAGATACGGAAGGGAATCCTCATCGACTGGGAATCTTCCTGTAGTGTGGACGACACAGGACTATCTACCAAAGCTGGACGCGCGGTACCTCCTTCCAAGAATTCTCCTACGCGTGGTACTGATATGACTTGTTCAGGGTACATGGTTGTTCATGTCGCGAGATCTGCTCTACGATCACGAGAACGTCGTGAAGCAGTCTATCAACGACGACATGGAATCACTGTTCTACGTCGTCCTATACTGCGCTCTTCATTGGTTGCCTCATAATCTCAGCAAGGACAAGCTGACTGACTTGATCACCACCTTCTTCGAGCACAAGGAAGAGTACGGCGAGGGCGTCATGGGCGCGAGGAGCAAGATCATCAATGCAGAAAATCGCTACTACACGAGGGGTGTCGTCTATGGTGACCCAGCGATCAAGGAATGGCTGGACACCGTCATGGATTACATGTCTCCGCGCTCTCATCAGAGAGAGATATACAAGGACAAATGGAACCCGGAGCAGCTGAACGCCTTTTGGGCCGAGTTCCTTCAGACACACACGTTGGAAGTGGACAACCGAGTCTCGCATGACCTGACCAAGCGCACCCTTCCCCTCGAGGCGCCCACCTCCGGCTCATCCAGCTCTTCCTCGGCAAGCCCCTCCCCTGTCCCTCAGGCGCGCCCTGTGCGTGCTTCGCGACGTCTTGCCAGCAAACGGTCACGCCAGGGCTCACCGACGACTTCTGGCTTGAAGCGTGCGCGCAACGTTCGCTCTGCTGCTCAACCCGGTCCGTCAGAGCAGACTCTCCGGCGTAGCGACCGCATCCGGAGCCAGGAGGCACGTAGGACGGCTACTGCGCGCGGTACCCCGCGTGGTGCTGCTGCCCCGAGAGGTAGACCAGCCAGCCCCGCGCGCCCACCTCGCGGAAGAGGCGGGCGAGGCGGGGCTCGCAGGCGTAGCGCCACCCGCAAGTAGCCCGGGCTCTATCTACTTCTCTATCGTGTCGCGCATGCCGTAATTGCTATCATACTCTCTCTGAATCACCTATGTTATCGTTTTGCATTCGTGCTGTCCAGCTTTCTTACCAGCGACGCTGTTGTACTGTACGCTCGCCTCTTTTTTTGGATGTACAATACGATATCCAACTCGACTCGGAACAGCGCGCATCCCACCTAACACTAGTATGTTCCCTTTGCTACTATGGGATTGGTGCGCTGACGGCGTCCACAGGGGACCTGGGAATTCATGTCGATCAAGATGCTTGGGGATACGAAGAGCACCCGTCCTCACACCATCCAAGACGACATGGAGTCTTTGCTCTATGTTGTCTTCTATTGCGCGTTGCATTGGCTTCCCCACAACCTGACCGCTGAAGACGGTCTATCAGAGCTGATCAGCAACTTCTTCAAGCGCAGGGTTACGAAGAGTGGCGGTATCATTGGCGGAGACGCGAAGTTAAGCAACGCCATGAACCGTGTTTACACGGCTGCGCCCACCTTCACCAGTAAAGCACCGCGCGAATGGCTGGACACGGTTCTGGACTACCATAGCCCGCCCCGAGGCAAGGAGCTCGAGTACGCGGACAAGTGGTCTAATCCCGACCATCTAGACGCTTTCTGGTCCGAATTCCTGCGGACGCACGAGCTGGAACATGGGGATCGTGTTACGCACGACATCGCAGCGGAGTAT
Source organism: Cerioporus squamosus (assembly GCA_022592435.1). Lineage (NCBI taxonomy): Eukaryota > Fungi > Basidiomycota > Agaricomycetes > Polyporales > Polyporaceae > Cerioporus > Cerioporus squamosus. The sequence continues at coordinate 206,834 of JABYQS010000036.1, forward strand.
GTGTCCGGCGACTCGTCTTCTTCCGAGGAGAGCGAAGAATACTCGAGCTCGGCATCATCATCTGCGTCGGAAACTGGTCGACCCGACTCCCCTGCCCAGCGCCCCCACGAGCCTTCGCCGCAACCCCACGAGCCTTCGCCGCACCCCGACAACCAGGGCGCTCCTCTCCCTTCGCCACCCGGCACTAGCTTAGGGAAGCACAAACGTCCCTCTGACGTCGCCCCGCCTGAACCCAAGCGCATCCATGCCTCCCCGCGGAGCACACCACGGCCAACTGTCGAGGTTTCTCCCCTCCGTCGGAGCGCACGCATTCGAGACCAACAGGCAAAGGAGGCGGTCACGGAGGCGAACGCGCCAGTGTCTGTACCTAGGGCTAGGGGGAGTAGGGGAACCACATCGTCCCGTCGCGTGTCCACTCGAGGCAGCAGCAACGCCAGACGTGGTGGTGGTTCGAGTGCTACCGGGAAAGGCACACGTGGAGGAAGCGGAGGCCCCGTCCGGGGTCGTGGTCGTCGCGGCGGTCGGGTCGGTGGACGAGGCACACGGACGACAATCTCTCGCAAGTAGGCCGTTGCGTTCACTTTCTGTCCCTGCCCCTGCCATGCATCATCTATACCTTGCTGTATCTTGCTGTTGCTGTCGATTCGCTGCTGTCCTTCGTCTTCGCTGTTCCGCTCTTCGTTCATATCGCTATACCGATGTTCGCTTTCGCAGTCCTCGTTGCCTTTGCTTTCATTGCGCCGTTGTACTCATATACCCTTGTGCATGCATACATAGGATTTTGCACTTCCATGCGAAGAATCTCTCAATCTCCTGCGACCTTCATGGGTTCCCAATCTGTCCTCAGAGTGGCGCGAGGTCTCAAGTGACAGCCATGCCAAACACCTTTGGGTCGCAGCCCGTTCATGCCAACAGATCTGTCCGTCTCGAGCTCGAGGAGGCTCGAGGGGGCGCATTGCGCAAGGTGAAGTCATTTGGGCGTCGGTGTACTTAATAGATCAATTGAACATGCCATCCCCGAGGCGTCCGTCGGACGCGGGGACGTCTAGATTTCCGACGCGGTATTTAACCTCGCGCCTTCCAGATCCACGGCGCTAGATCAGTGTGTTCGAGGCAGGTATGATGTCACCGCGCGCGCAAGTTGAAGGGGCCAATATGTCTGTTGTCTTGTAACTGAAGATGTGGTGATTTAGGAGGAACAGGAGGGTAGTAGCATGCATGCTGCATAAAAGTATACGTACGTAGCGGGAGGAAGCAAATACAGACTGGAGGCAGGGCTGCAGTTCGGAGGAATATGTACGGTGATAGCGGGTAACTGGGTACGGGGCGAAACGTTGCATTGACGGAAAGAGTACAGTCGCGATTCCGGAGGATGGGGTTGGGGTTGTGGGTACGGGTGCGTGATAAGCATGTTTACGGGCTGCGCAGGCGCGCCTCCTCCTCCTCCTCCTCGTAGACGATGGTGGGCATGGCAAGGACAGGGATGGGATCTTGGAATGGATGGATACACTGGTGTTGAGTAGCGGCACGCGAGTCTCGATATAACATACAACTTTACACGAAGCTTTCTTCTCTCTGTTACTGCTGCTCTTCCGACTTTCTGGCTCTCCCTCGCATCGACACCAACGTCCACAGGCCGTACATCGGGCGAATTGGACCAGGAGACATGCGAGGGGTGCAATCACTGTCCACGCCACCGGGGACGTTCCTCCGTTAGCCAGAAGCACCAATCAGACAGCAATTGGGACGTACATCAAATTCCAGTGCAAACCGACGGGCCAGCCGTCTGTCTGTCGCTCAGACTTCGGCTGGGGCCGCGTGCTCCTTGTACCATCTCTGGAGCCACTTCTCCGCTATTCCGTACTCCTTCTTGACGCGTTTGAGGAGCGGGCCGATCTTGGCGAGCGCCTCCTCGGGGGTGAGGTCTGTGCCTTTTACCTCGTCGCGAAGGGCGCCGTAGTGCTGGATGTCCTCGCATGTGGCCTGGACAGCAGAGACGCCGAGGGCGGCGGAGGAGCCCTTGAGGAAGTGGCCGAGAGATGAGAGCTTCGGGAGGTCCTTCTTCTCGCTGCGGGCACGCGGGTGAGCACGGAAATGAGGTGAGATGGTGAGTCGTGTGGCGAAGCGGGGCACGTGGATTAGAGGGGACAGGAGAAGCGTCAGTGCGACGGCGAACGAGATGGTTCTGGAAGGCACGTACAAGGCATCGTCCATGTCTGTGAAGGTTGTACTTGCTTGGGTGAAGTACGCCTCGGTCATGCCGAAGGAGAAGTCGTGGGTGTCGTCCTCGTCGAGATCGAGGATCTGGTTGAAGGTATCGAGGTCGATGACATCTTCCTGATCGGCCTGGGATGCGCGAGAAGGGGATGTCAATACAGAGACGGGCGGGATGTGTTCCGGCGGGGCGCACCTCGTCATCTGCGGCATCATCTGCGGGCTCTTCCTTGGTTGCGGGTGCTGGTGTTCGCTCTGGGGCGGGAGTTGCGCGAGATGGAGGCTCGGGTGCGGGGGAGGTCAGACGAGCGGCGGCGGACTTTGGAGACGCGGGAGCAAGGGACGGGCCGCGGGAGTCGGCGTGGGCTGGGGGAGACGGGGAGCGGAGCTTGGCAGCGGACGGGGGGAGGTCGCGGTCGGGGGACTTGAGGTGTTCTGCGACGGCGGTCTTCGTCTGAGCGGGGGACATGGCTCGTCGTGTCTGGAGCAGTGGGTGGGCGGAGGAGAGACGAGACGGGCGACGCTGGCCAATTATCAATGCGATCGCACTCCACTGTATGCCCTTGTTACAGCACCTTCTTACTCGATAAACACGCGGGCTTACTGCTGCTTACCCAATCGATTGACCCGGGTCGGCCCCTCGAGGCTCTCCCCGCTGCCACAGCCTGCCACTCGCGCAGACCAGCCCCGCGGACATGTCTTCCTTCTTCTCCTCGTCCACCGCAGACCACCCGCCCAGGGTCGAGGTCGTCAACCCAGACGTGACCACCGGCCACCTCCACCACCTCACTCCAGACCAGCAGGCCGCCTTCAACGCCTTCAAGGACGTCCTCGCGAACGCACGCCTCTACACCCCCGCGGCCGATCCAGACAGGCCACGGCCCAGCCATGACGAAGTAACTCTTCTGTCCGTACCTTTTCGTTTATTCACGCCTGCGCCGACCCTTATGTTATCTCCTCCCCGCCTCTCCACCCGCGTCCGCGCGTAATGTATCGCCAATGCATACGCACACAGGCGGTTCCTGCGTGCGCGTCGCTTCGACCCCAAGAAGGCCATGAAGCAGTTTGCCGACTCCGAGGCCTGGCGCGCGAAGCACAACGTTGAGGCCCTCTACGCATCCTTCCCCGTGGACGAGTTCGAGGGTGCACGCCGCTTCTACCCGCGCTGGACTGGTCGCCGTGACAAGGTATCATGACCGCTCGCATCGTCGTCCAGGGTGCGTTTGAGCTCCGTCCTCATCATCCACGCACCTTGCAGAACGGCCTGCCGGTATACGTCTACCGCCTCGCCTCCCTCACGTCGCCCGTCCAGAAGGAGCTCGCTGCCGTGCCCCCCGAGCGCCGCTACCAGCGCATGTGAGTCGCGATTAATACCCTTCTCTCGAATACCGCCTTCTGACCTCACCGCTGCCCCCGTCCACATGTCGCTCCACCTCCCGCTGCATCTCTGTTCCCGTTCAACGTCTCGCAATGACACTGCCGATCCGGCAACGACGATCCTATGACCGGACACACCTACTGCCGACACAGCGTGGTCCTGTACGAGACCCTGACGCGATTCGTGTTCCGGCTCTGCAGCGCCCTCCCGCGCCCCATCGCGCCGACGCCCATCTCGTCCTGCACCACCATCATCGACTTTGACGCCGTCTCCCTCAACCTCCTCTGGAACCTCCGCTCGCACCTCCAGGAGGCCTCGACGCTCGCGACGGCCAACTACCCCGAGACGCTGAGCACGATCGCCGTCGTCAATTCGCCCTCGTTCTTCCCCACCGTCTGGGGATGGATCAAGGTGTGTCTTAACTTGCGTTCTCGGCCTGAACGTCTCTTGGCATGGGCAGGCGCCGCTGACGCTGACGCTGACGTTCCGATGGCCCGCAGGGCTGGTTCGACGAGGGCACGCGCCGGAAGATCTATATCCTGGGCAAGGACCCTGGCCCCACGCTGCGGACGCTCGTCGACCCCAAGGACCTCCCGAAGACGTACGGGGGCGAGCTCGACTGGAAGTTTGAGGACGAGCCCTCGCTGGACGACGCGGCGAAGGAGCTCATCGGCGAGATGCCCAAGGGCCCAGTCGTCTTCGAGGATGGCAAGGTGGTGCGGCCTGCTGTTCCGTCCCCGTCCGACGTTCCGCTGCCGCCGTCAGTACCTACTTCGGGGACAGCGACGCCGAACGTCAGCAGCGGTCAACCATAGTTGGGCTGCGAAGGCCATGTCTTGCTGGGGTTCTCCAGGGTAGACTTTGGAACTGTGCTGGCTGGAGCAGGATTGGCAAGCGTCGAACGTATTCTTGGTTGTATTACTGCGCAATATGTACTCTATAATTACACACGGGTCGACGATATTGTGACAGCAGAGTCCAGGAGAATGAGCACAGAGACAGCAGAGTCCATACAGCATTCACGAATCGGGAAGAGACCAACGAAACATACAATAAGTTACCACACGCCCAATATCTATCTCATTTTGTAGCATATTTGATTTCCGAGTTCAAAGTCGCGGTTCACATGCCCATGTCGTCCTCGGGTTCGGCGGCGATCCCGTCTTCGCTCCAGATCTCTAGGAACTGTGGAGAAGAGTTAGCAGGTGTATACATGTGCGATGCGACCGAGAACTGCAGACTTACTCTAGCGGTCTGAGCGGCAGCATCCTCGCTCGTCACCATCGGTGCGGTTGCAAACGGCAGGCCATCCCACGATATCGGCCGTTCGTGCTTGCGGGTGGCAGGTCGGTCTCCCACGGCGCTCTTCTTCCCAACGACGAACTTCGAGCATTTCCTGTAGCCAAAGAATAGTGGTCAGCGCTGTGCGCATCCTAAAGAGGTAAGTACGAGGCGGGGACTCACTCTTCCGAGATCCCATACAGGGCCTTCAAGTGGGCCTTCAACAGCATGATCATCGCCACAACGAGGGAGCTCCGCAGCATCCCGAAATCATGCGGCTTCGCCGGGGGAAGAGAAGCCTCCGCTGGCTGCTGGGATTGTTGCATCTGGACCGACTGCGGCGCCCCGATGTCCACGTCCATGGGCATGTCGGAGATCGAGACCTGAGAAGGCTGGTTGGGACCGTGCAGCTGGGCCAGCAGATGCGACGGCGACAGTATCTCGACCAGCTGCATCCCGGCAGTTGAGAGGACGGCTGTCAAGGACTTGATCACCGTCAGCAGCTCTTCCTGGGTCTTGTACTCGAACGTCGCGAAGTTCTCCGCCATGTAACGCGTGAAGTCGATATCGTCCTATAGAGTCCATTCAGCTTTGGACCGCATGGCGCAGATGGACAAAGGGGTAAGACCCACCTGAGTGGACTTGCCGAGCTCAACATCGAAGACCTTCACGAGAGCCCGGAGGAAATCGAGCTTGGTAGCCCGCTTCTCACGTGCCAGTGTGTACCAGCGCTGCAACAACGCCGAAGGCGCGGGGAGCATGCGATAGCCCTTGACTCCCTCTGGATTGAGTCGCTTCTGATAGTCAAAGGAAGCTCTTGCGCTATTGACGTAACGCGAATTGAGCAGAGATGTGTGCTTCGCGTGCAGGATGGCATGGAGCGCGCTCGCCCTTGAGCTCAGCTGATTACTTGGGCTGGTCTCAAGAGCGACAATGACGGGGAAAGATTGAAGAGGGTGAGCTAGACCCTGCTTGATGGTGAACGTGAGAATGTCAACAGCAGCCGCCTGGATCTGTCCGTTCTGCGACAGAGCAGCCTCCAAGATCTTGTCAAGATACCGCTGAACGATTGCAGAGCTCACGCTGCAGTGGAACATGTTAGAACTTGGTCCAATGTAGAGCTATCGACGTCACGCACCCTGAGTCTGCGAAGCCGTCGGTGTTCCCGATCAACTCCTCCATGTTCACCTTGCCCGTCGGTGTCTTGCCCTTCGATCCGAGGTTCGCTGGGAAGTTGAGTGAGTAAAGACACATCATACATGCCCTTGACTCAAGCTCACCTTTCTCGTTTGCAGCATGCTTTGCAGCCTCTGCCATCAAGAAGTCTTGCAAGATCTTCAGTAGTCGCCCTCGGATGTCCTCGATGGGTGAGGTGAAGATGTCGTCCATGATCTTCGCAGAGGGCTCAGCCGTCATCAGAGCAGGCTGGGCCCGGAAGAGGAAGCCTGACAGAGTGCGATCATGAGCTACACCGCAACAGGTCATCATCAGACACCGACTTACCCAGGCATTGCAAGATCCGACCACGCAAGCCCTGGTCCTGGTACTTCTGGTACAACTTGAGCAGACACATGTATACGTGCTCTATTACAGATCCCTGTTTCGAGAAAGCATGAGTTTCCGGTACTATCGATCGGTCGTAAGGTTTCTACCTTAGTGATTTTGTCGATGTCATCCTTGAACTCTGGAGCCCTCGACGTCAGCGGAGGTAGCCAGCCACATGTTCAAAGACTTACTGTCTTCGTCCGTACGGAGGCGGTCGAAGTTGCAATGCTCGCAAAGGAGGGAGGTGATGAAGAGCAAGATCGTGAGAGCCCGTTGTTCCGCAGGAGCAAGCGCTTGAGTGACCGGTTTCTGTATGGACTGTTGCAAACGAGCTATGACCGGCAAGTTTAGGAAATGCTACACAAATCCGAACATTTCACACTTTTACGCACCATTACAAGACCGCAGTAGAGCCACGAGGCGGCTGAAATCGTGCGTGAGGTGATGTACAGCCGCACACATGCAAGCGACAGTCTCTTGCAATCCCTGCATATTCCTACTGTCAGCGTACAGCGACAGGAAGCCACATTGTTTGCGTACCAGAATGCCTGCCGCAGTCGATGGTTTGAGAATCATGGGCTGGAGGGCCAACTGCAGTTCTTGTCCAAACTTGACTGCTGTCTTCGGCATGTGGGGAATAGACGCCCGGAATATGCGAAGGAGGTAATCGGAGGTTGTCTGCTCCTCAACCTGTGATGCGAACGTATGAGCGATTGTCAACACTGCAAACGGCTTATACTTACGTTGGAGGCGTTCTTGAGGTACGGCAGCAATGTTGCCGCATTCGCACCAGATAGCACCGCGGGATATGCTGAGGTGAAGAGGTAGATAGTCTGGACACAGTTCAAGACAGTCTGTTCAGGCGTCAGCATCGCGATAGACGATAAGCCTAAGGAAGCGACCTACGAAGCCAGGCAAGTCCGAAGCATCTACGAGACCGTCAATGAGCGTCTCGCATACCTCCACGTAACGCTGGTGCAGCTGGGTCCTCTCATTCTCTGACTTGTCCGCCATGATACGGTGCAGGAGGTCCTCCAAGGGCGACTGTCTGTCGTTGAACTGTGCGGCAACGCCCATGATGATCGCCACCTTGGTGAGCAGCTCTGACTTGTCTTGGGAAGCCACGCCCGACTTGGGTACCGAGGGCATGTTCATGAACCACAGCTCCTCCATGGTCTTGATAGCAAGATCTTTCACCGTGTCGTCCTCGTCGAGCATCCGACGGACGATCCGCGAGCAGATATCGATGCGTGCAGCCCTGTCCTCGGTGACACTGTAGTACGCCTTGAGCAGCTTGATCACACGCTTGCGCACACCCAGACCAGTGTCCGCAATACGGTCCGCGATGCGCTGGTAGTAGTCGGACGCGAGCTTGGGCGAGTCGATGATGTACTTTCCGATGAGCTCCACCGCAGCGTCTCGGACGGCGGGCGAGCTATCTAGCAGATGGGTCTCAATACCTCTCCTTACGTTGGGCGCGGACAGGATGCTGGGGTCGCTGGTGACGATCTGACCGAGCGCCTTGAGGGCCTTGGTTCGCATGAACACCGGAGGTGCGTCCAGGGCTTGCAAGACAACTGCCAGAATGGGGTTGAAGGAGTTGCGCAGGCTCTGGCAGGTGCCGATTTCCTCAGACAGCCGGTCGATCTTCGCGAGTTCCTCCTGCGAGTCCCTACATGAGAAGACATGAGCAGCCAGATCATATACACATCAGAGCACCCATACGCTAGTTCAAAGACGTCGCCCGGAGCGTCATCCCAGATTCCGCGCATAGACATCTTGAGCTGCTTCAAGATAACCTTCACGCTCTTACGATCAACTTGGCCGTCTTCTACTAGAAGCTTCTCGCAGTGTTGCAACGTCAAAGCGAGTTCGTGACCCCACACGACGGCAGTGAGTTCCCGCGCGCTCTGCCAAATAGTCAATGGACACCCGCATACAACGACGAAGAGCCACTCACGTCAAAGGCTTGGTCCTCAGAGGACCGCTTGCACAGATTGTTCTGCAGGTCCTGATGAGCACTGACGAGCTGCTGGAGCTTGTCGCGGTCCAGAGCGCTCATGATCTATCGTAAACATCAGCCATTGAGTCTGTCGCACCGTTATTGGGCCAAGACACACCTCGTCGAGAGGGGACAACGTAGACTCATCTGCTTCACGCTTGAATTTGAGTGTGCTAGTCCGGAGGTGCGCAGCGATGACGCCGAGATGGTCCAATGCAAGCATCTTGACAGCGTTGTTGTCGTTTTGCGAGGTCGACTTGATGTCGTCCAGGGAAGACACCTAGATGCGCACGTCAACGTTGGCAGCGCTCAAGGTTCCAGGGAAGGACTGACCATGAACTTGCAAACGAGACTCAAGATTAGGCTCGCAGCGGGCCACTCGGGCCAGAACAAGACGACAAGAAGATCGGAGATAAGGTTGTCGAAGATTGCACGGTACTCCGCCTCATTAGAGTTCTTCGTGATCTTCGTCTTACCAGATCTGTTCCATGGTGAGCAAGATAGCCTGAGCTGAGGCCGAGTATGAAGGGCGTACCTCTGGGTCAGGAAGATGATGATGGTCTTTGCAGCCTTAGTCGCAGAGTCCAAACCAGACGCATACAACCGGATCTCCTCCTGGTCATGCTCATCCAGCAATGGCTCCTTAGGCGGCTTCTCAGTGAAACTCTCCTGACGTTTCAACGCGAGAGCCTGGTCTCGCGCTTTGCGGATAGCCTTGGCCTCAACCCGCACGTCGTGCGCGGAGGTCTGCACGAGCTGCATGAGCAGCGCGGACACAGTCCTAATAGACCGACCGTCCCGCAGTCTGGAGCGGTATAAGCCATCAAGTCGTCCGTAGATAGGGCAAGGGACGCACCGGAACTGTCCTGCTCGTTGCTTGGTATCTGAGAGTTTGATGAGGGACGAGAGAATCTCTTCTATTATCCACGGTCTCTGATCTTCGTGGTTGGCGAAGATCTATGGCACAACAATGAGCACCTTCATCAGGCTGCGCGGAGGGCGAGCGGTAGGACTTACACTACGAATCAGCGACAGGGCATCGAGCCGCAAACCCCTCATGGCACTACCGCCGAGCGTAGCAATAACGTTGCTCGCAGCGGCCTTCTTGCCCTTCCCCTCCGGCTCTGCCTCGACGACGAAGAATGGTCCGATAGCGATATAGACAGCTTGAATGATGATACTCTCGCTCATAGCCATGGTGTCTGCGCATATCAAGTCGTTGATCCTAGGCAGGATGGAGGAGACGGCTTGGAAAATCTCGCTCAGCACCCGACGCAAAACACTGTCAGTAGGGCCCGAGAGCTGGATGAGCTCGCGAAGAAGCCCGTTCAACTGGTGATCGGTCAGTGAGGCTTCCACAAACGGGTAAAGGATCTTCGTCAGGTGGTTCTTGACGACAGCAAGAGATGCGGTGATCAACTCTTCGGAATACAGCTAGAGCAGTGAACGTCAATCAATCATACATGCAGACATGTCCGTGCAGCTTACCTGCTTCGGCAATCGATCGCTTCCAAGCAATGCGACACAGCAGTCAGCCGCCAGAATACTGTCCCTCGCAAGCTCTAGTGTCCTAGCCAAACCCTCAATGTCTTGCTCCGTGATCGGCTGCTGCTCCGCAGACGACTCGTCCACCTCCATAGCGTCACCGTCTGCCAGCTCACCGGGCGACTGAGATTTCGATCGTCCGTCTGCCTGAGCTTTCTTTGCTGACTTCTTGCCTTTGGCTGGCTTGTGCGAACTCACACCGACACCGGCGGGGAACGGATCCAGGTCTTCGCCCGCGCGGACGCTACGCTCAAGCATCTTGAGTATACGGGAGAGCGTGGCGACGTCGATATCGGCCATTCTGCCCTTGTATCTAGGCGTCTGCGTGGCGGCATTGGCATCGCGCGAGTTCAGGCGATGACGTTTACTCGGGCGAGCAACCTTGGTTATGTGAGTGATCAGCTTGCGAACCAAGTTAGGATGCAGCTGTGGCTGTGCCCCTGGTGCAGTGAGCGGCGAAAACCAGTCCATGGGGAGGTCCTCGGGTTCGACGTCTGGAGGTAGTCCATCCTCTGCCTCGAAAGTGTCCTCGAGAAGCGTCAAGAACTTGTCCAGCGGGGCTACAAGAACAGGTCAACATCTCCGTAAGTCAGCATATGCACCACTAAACTCACCTCGCTCATCTCTTTCACCAGTGGCCCTCTTCAGGGAGGACTTCCCGCTTGCGCGTCGATGTCCCGACGGCGTGTCATCGTCCTCGCTCCCAAACCCGCCCAAATCTTCGTCGTCATCACCGGCTCGCTTCTTCGCCTTACCCTTCGCACTGAGTTTCGTGGTAGTAATCACAACCTCCGGCCGCTCTCTCCTCTGGGACATCGGAGTGTGGTAGGCCTTCGGGAAGGGAGGAACAGCGACGTATGGCGAAGAGGAGCCAGAAGAAGATGGAGCCGACTTGTTCTTTGAAACGGTCAGCATTGGGGCCTGGGCCTTCTTTGGCTTGAAGGGGGTCTGGATAACTACCTCAACAGTCTGTCGTTGGCTGTGCTTATGACCACTCTTGGATTGCGGAGGCGTCTGCTCCGACCGAGGGGTTGGCAAGACGCGACTTGGATCGACCGACTTCTGACTGCGAATGTGGGGCAGCTTTTGAGGCGGAGTGTGCTGTGCGCGCGGCATTGGGAGAGGGCGGTTGGGATCTGCCATCTGGATGCGCTTGATTGTGGGCGACTCCATATACTGCTCGACTTTGCGCTTCCGTGGAGTAAGTGGCAGGAGCTTGTCTGGACTCGAACGTGAGTCCGCCAGCGGATCCGGACTGCCAAGGTCAGCCATTGGTAGGTCAGCAAATGCGATGGGCTGAGGATGCGTCTGTTGAGCCTGCCGGGGCGGCGGAAGGGCGGTGCGAGCGGGTTGGGTGTATGCGCGTGGTTGCTGCACGGGCGTCTGGTCGAGGAAGGTGTTGAAGAACGCCGGCGAGTCCTTCGGCTGGTATGTCTGTCGCAGCTTCTGAGTAGGAGGCGGACCCAGCGCACCGGCGAGTGATGAGGACGATGCAGATATTCCGGGTGGTGGCGGCGTGGGATAGGATGCAGACGGAGACGTATGGTGAATGACCGACTGAGCGAAAGGAGTGCTCTGGTAGGCGGAGTGGCGAGACTGAGTGGGAGGCCATTGTGGGGGAGCTTGATAGTTTGAGGGGTACAATCTAGTTCAAGTCAGCCGGTTGCGCAAGAGATGTGACTAACTGAGGAATACTGACGGTCCCTGACCAGCGAGGTGGTATACAGCCTCGTTCCTCGTGCTCTCCCAGTACGATCCACCATACGATGGTTGTTGCGGGGTCATTATATGCGTAAACTCCTGCGCATATTCCGAATACTGCGGGAATCGGGGCTGGTGGTATGATGCATTGGAAGGAACGGAAGCATACGGCTGAACATATGAAGGCGGTGCGGCGGATATGGACAGGTTGCTGAGATGCCTCGCAACTTGAAGCGGATTTTGATGAGCATATAGCGAGGTTCGAGGAGGAGGACACTGACCATGCGTGGACGAAGTCGCGGAACCATAGGGATACGCCGCGAGGAGCTGGTGAGCGTCTTGGACGGAGTCGTTGGCGGCAGGATGGGGATGATGGTCAAGGCCGTCGTGCTGCCGCCTCTGCGAATACTGCTGGGGGTGGTAGGACTGACCGTTCATCGCGGAGAACGGCGAGGACGATGGGAGGGCGGAACAGACCAAGCCGCAGAACGCGACCAGTTTGGCTCAACAAGCGCCCTTCCGCCCGACGCGTTACGCGTAGCGGTCACGCATAGTCACGATGCCATTTTTGGCCGTCCTCAGGCGCCCCAACGCTCAAGCGCTCCTCTGCAGCTGTTCTCTGTATACTCTATCTAGTACTCCGAGTCTATCGCGCGGCGAGTCGACCGTGGTCCGTAACGCACTTAGGAAGGATCCAATGATATCCTGTCTTGCGAGCCTGCTCAGTACTAGCTAGTAGCATTTTGCCCTGTCGTCTGTCTGGCTTGCCATAAAACTAGCATGCTAGCATGGCCAGAGTAGTCGATGATGATGATGGACGAGATTGTTGAGTGAATTTGCACTCGGGCATGTGAACGTCAGCAACTCCGAGTCGATACTATTCATTCAGGCATCATCACAGCATACATTGTACAACGACAACATGACCATCCGCATCAAGACCGCCGTATCGCAGGAAGAACCGATGCTCAGTCAGAATTGAACAAGACCACGTTCTTGCGCAGCGCCCACCGAGGCCTGGGAGGGTTGTCCCCGCCTGTCTGGCTGACCCGCACCACGGGCTTCAAGTCGAAGCAATCGTCCCCCGGATCCTGGGAGGACGCCGGACGCTGCAGTGCGGATCGACAGGTTAAGAAGTGGGTCTCCGGCCATATTTATAACTCAACTGACCGTTATGTACACGGAACTGGCGATGGTGGATCCATGCTGCTCGGCACGCGTTAGCGTTTTGCCGCAGTGGGGATCACAGGAAGACAAGCTACTCACCAGCTCCCACGTGCCCTCAAGGAACAGTCCAGGGCGGATCGCACCGAGGTCAGAGCCAGGCGCGACTCCGGGAGAGAATCCCCCGCCAAAGTAGGTGGAGAAGAACTCGTACAGAGGTTGCTTTGGGAACGGCTGGTCCGTGAAGCCTGCATAGAGATACGTCATCTCGATTCCACCCGAGACGATATGGATCAAACCTACCAGAGCCAGAGTTACCCGTCGTGACTGCATAGTTGCGACCTGCCTTCAAAGGCAGCGTGGGCTTGACGATGAGGGCCTGGTTGGTGTCAGCAGCGTGCCCGAGCCAGAACCAACCAGCGGGAACAGCGCCCCTAGGGCGATAAATACCGACGGGGAACCGAGAGTCGGTACCCGGAACGAGCTCAACAGGGACCCATCTGAACATCGAACGTCAGCGGGTTGCGACTACATAAGAAAGCGCAACCTATACGTACCGGCCGAGGAGCGGGGTCATGAGGGCCTTGACGGTGCTCTTGATCGGCTCGGGAAGCATGTCGCAGACCGGAGTAGCATTGGACACTTCAATGACGCGCCAGAGCTCCGAGTCGTTCGTAGACGCAATCCATTCGGCCGTCTGCTGGATCTTGGTATAATCGCCGCCCTAGCCAAGCGTAAGACATTGCGAAGGAGGTCAAGAGGGTGCGGCGGAAGACGAAATACCTCGACGATATACTTCACCGAGAGCTTCCTACCCTGCGAAGTGGTGATCGTCGTCTCGGTGTTACCGTGCCCAACGGTGGTTCCAGCGCTCCAGCCTTTGACAGCAACCTCGAGGCCGGCCTTGACATCCTCCTTCACGGTCTCCTCGTTCTCCTATGGACCGCGCATCCCGATCAGTGCACATCCACGCAGCCTTGCGCCTCAGGGAGTGACTTACAGAACGCTTGAAAGTCTCCATGGTGTGTGCTGACAAAGTTCCGCCCATCTGGACCTCGGTACGGAAGATATCGCCGAAGTCATTGAAGGTGGCGTCGAGAGCCTCGCGCTGTTCGAGCTTCGTCGGCTTTGCCAGGGCGTTGTTGATCGCCTGGGTGAATTCCGGGCTGAGTGCCACGTCGTCGGCGTAGCCGGAGCCTGGAGGGCTGAGGTCGATGCGTCCCTGAGGGAACATGTAGCGTGTAGAGACCATCATGGTCTTCTCCGTCTCCGTATTCTTGTAGCTCGTCTCTTTGGAGTAATCGGCACTTGCGGTGACGCTGAGGACGAATACATCAGTACTCAGGAAGAAGTTGTGAGAGCGGAAGTGAGGGCATACTAGGGAGCGCCGGCCTTGACGGAGACGGAGTTATAGTTGGACTGCATCAGCGTCTGGGTGAATTCTGCCTCTACGGTGGTAGTGTTCATCGTCGCGGTCTGGTTTACGTTGACGTTGAGGCTGGTGGGCCGCACGATCAGCGGCCGCGTGCTCGCCTGAGGGCCGTCGGAGGTCATGCGGATGCCCTTCAACAGATTGTTGTCGTCGATCTACCATGGGATGAGACCGCTCAGCAAGGGCAAGTCATGACGGAGGAGGAGGGACAAAACACTTACAAGTTTGTTGCGACGGACGGGATCGTTGTTGACATTGATGAGGGTGTCACTCCCGTTTTTGGGAAGCTCCGTGTGCGCACCCGGCTATATGGTATTTCGTCAGCGTGGAACGTCGGGTAGACGTGTATGGGCTCACGAGTTTGTGGTGGAAGTCTTGGAATGTGGAAGCAGGTGCAGTGGCCATTGTGCTCGGTTGTGCAGCAGGAGGGTGATATGTTGCAGTGCGATCGAGGGGGAGGATGGTGTGCAGCTCTGCAAGGAAGGCAACGTATATGTATCCGTCACTCTCACTCCGTCGTCCAACAGGACGAACCGTCACCCTTGGCCAAACCGTCACGCCTGCACCGTCATTCTTGGGTGGTCTGTGAGTATACCGCTGCTGTGTGTGATGATCGACGTCGCCATGAAGGGGCTTGTCGCAAAAAGCGGAAAGCACGAGGCGCATACGGTTCTCCCAGTCGTTCAATTCGACCGGGGTCGAACCGTGGCGTGCACCCACGTTCCCTAGCACCAACATCGAGGTGTTTCTAGACGACTACGAGTCCATATGGAGGGCGTTCGAATACATCAGCTGCCGAGTGAAGAGTGTCTGAGAACGACGACTCTGGCCTGGGCAATACTTATCCGATGCACGCCGCGCGGCTGTCAGCATTGGTAGTCAGTCAATTGCCAAGAGCGGCTTCAATGCACGACGTACTTTCTCGGTACTAGAGGCTTCGAAGGTATCTCCGTCGTACATTGCTCGGCAGCTGTAGCCCAGCACGCGCGCTGAATAGCACTGGCATACCGAGAAGGAAGTGGGCTCGTCCGACTAGCATGCCAGTCATGGGAAGCGCATATCGAACATTTACACATGTCCAAGGGTGTTCATCGTATGGAATGCGAGAGGGCTGTCGTCGCCGCATTTCCAGCACCACGACGACTTCTGGTAGCCGTCTTTCAGTTCCATGAGTGGTCGAGAGCATGTGTCAGTAGAATGGGGGACCAACGTTCGATGAGGAGCGTGAGGGAAGGAAAAGGCATGCCTGAAACCTTGGCGCGCCTTCTGAGGTGGCTGCTACTGGGGCATCTGGACTCCGGATATTGCCAAAATGATATCGGCGCATTGATCATGATCGACGGCTGCAGTGCCGACTTGATTGTCGGACGCGCGCTAGCCAACATCATGTCCAATGAGTCTTTGACAAGTCGTGACCTTTACTACAGTCATACTGAGCAGATGATTCAGTGCTTGAGTATGGTTTCATGGGTGGATGGAACTTACGAATCTCAAATATGGTCTACGAGAGCACCTGCTCAACGGCGAAGTACGTAAAGGAGACTCGGACGCGACAGGTCAACGCGAGCATTCTGGCCGCCGTGCGAGTTTAAGAACAGAAGAGGCGTTCAGCGATGTGAACGGCCAGGGCAGTCCTTCACATCGATGATCGGCGCCTGCCACAGGAGAGACAGTGCGAGCAAATGCCCCTGGAGGTACCTCGAGAGAGTTTCTTCTGTCGCCGTACGGCACAACTATATGGTGCTTCCTACCAAGAGAAGCCGCCCTCGCATTGAGAAAGGCAAGTGAGCCAACCTTTGGAAGGAGGCAAAAGCCCTTGTACACACCACGGTACAGTCACCTGGATAGGCTTCCCCGCTTCCTATCATTGTAGTCTGTTGTGACGAGGAAAAGGAACGTGCCAGCCAATGCTGGGCCTGGACGCATAGCAGGACGATCGCTGCTAACGACAAGATTCACTGCCAGTGCGAACAAGTCGGTCAGGCAGCGCATGGAGACGAGGGCAGAGCGACCATACGTACGAGTATGTGACACCTAGTCCACAAAGCGGCGTGGCCTCGAATGTAATCTCAAGTTAATTGAGGTGCACTCTTTGCCTGCGCGATGGGGAACGGCCGCGTTGGACAGTATTGGGCATCTGGGAATCAGATAAATACCGTTCACCCAGCAGACTACTCCCCACATCCCGCCGCCACCCCACCGCACCGTCCAATCATGTCTTCGGCCGACTCTAACACCAAAGACCCCAAGGCGTACGGCCAATGGGTGACCATGTATATCAAGAACTCGGGCTCCAAGGACATGAAGATCATGAACCTGGACGTCTCCTGGGGCAAGCTGTTCGCCGACGGTGAGTAGCTTCGGGAAGACGAGCTGCTATGACACTCACCGGACAACGTACGATACAGGCGACAAGGACAAGGAGGCTCCCCACGTCCACGTACGAGGGTTACGTCATCCACCCCGGCGAAGAGCTGCAGATGAACGCTTGCGGACGCGAGAGCTCGCCGTCGGGCACGACGGGCGACTTTGACGTCGTCGATGTCCCCGCCGGCGACAAGGTGATCCGTCACTTCTACTGGGACTGCCCGTGGGGCTCGTCGACGAACACGTGGACTATCAGCGGGTCCAACTCGAACTGGATGGTCGAGTCCAAGGGGGCCAACCTCTCTGGCGGCGCCCTCGGGACCATCTACACCGAGGGGATTAACAAGTCCTGAGTGATACAGTGAGTATCTCGTCGTGCTTGCTCACTCGCACTCACCAAATCAATGACTGCTCCGTAGGTCGTAACATATACGCCTCATCCCTACGCTTCCAATGAAGCGACGTACCCGAGATCGCTCTCCGTTGACGTGCATGTAGCTCTCGGATCAGCAGCCTCTTGTGTCTTGCGACCGTAACCCACCAAAGACTCGTTTGTACCTTGACAAATTACAATGCCAGTGACACGTGTTCATGTCCCAGCCCTTCCTAGGCCTTCCTGCACAGTAGAGCGACTGCCGTGAACGACACGGATTGTGAAAGGCAGTCAGACAGCATATGAAGACGGGGACGAAGCGATGATGCTTACGAGTATAAGACAGCTGACCCAAGAAGTGGCGGCAGCGTTGAATCTATGTATTGGACCCCAGTGCCCGATGCGAATGCGTGGACGGTGGACCCTCAGCGAGTCCAAGGGAGTCAACTGCTACGGCGGCGCCATCTTGGTTGAATTCCGCAATGAGTCCTGTAAGATACAGCGAGTACATCACTGACTGCTTCGCAAGAGGTATCTCAAGCGTTCCAATCGACCGCGGTCAAATGGTGGCGAGCGCCCACATACTTCAGCACCGACATCGAGGTGTTCCAGAAGACTGCGTCTCCATCCGGAGGATGGTGTTCGAACACATTAGCTGCCGAGTGAGATTGTCTGGGGGCTCGGACGACTCTGGGCTGAGCAATACGTAACCGATGCACGCCGCGCGGCTGTCAACATGGATAGTCAGTCACTCTCCAAGAGCGGTTTCAATGCCCGACGTACCTGCCCGGTGCGAGATACTCAGAAGCCGTATCGATCTACACTCCATGGGACTTGTAGACCTCTTTGGCCGCGCTGCCCCGCATGCGCGCTCACTAGCACTGGCATGCTGAGAGGGAAGTGGGCTCGTCCGACTAGCACGACAGTAATGGGAAGCGCATATCGAACAAATTCATATGTCCATGGGTGTTCATCGAATGGAATGCGAGAGTGCTGTCGTCCCTGACGCTACTCCTCGGATCTTCCGTACAATTACGAGGACTTCTGGTAACCATCTTTCGTTCCTGGAGTGGTCGAGAGCATGGGGTCAGTAGAGTAGGGTACTAACGTTTCATGGGGTTCGAGAGGGGAGGAGAAAGAGTATCCCTATATAGTATCACCTTAGAGCGACTTCTGCAGCCGTTGGGGAATGCGTGGACCGCGGATATTGGCATTTACACCGAATTCATGATCGACCGCTGCTGTTGGGGCGCGCGCTGCCCAGCACCATGTTAAGTCCGTCATCGACAAGTCTTCGTCGTTAGGGTAACATTGAGCAGATAAATCAGTGCTAGAGGATCGTTCCACGTGGTGAATGGAACGTACGGATCTCACAGGTAGTCGACCAGAGCACCTGCTCAACGGCGAAGTTCCTAAGAATCGGAGACGCCACAGGCTGACCGGCGAACGCACAGAGTCTGGCTACCGTACGTCCCGAAAAGAGCGTTCGGCGATCTGAACAGCTTCACTTCGATGATGGGTGCCTTGGAAGGTCTTTTGCAAAAGAGTTCCTTCCGCAGTCGTGTGGCCCAATTCTATGGTGCTTCCTGAGAGAAGCCGCCCTCGTTCTTCGAGAGGCAAGTTGACCAACTTTTGGGACGAGGGAAAACCCCTAGGGCCGTGCCCCAGTTATCCGAAACGGCTTCCCCGTACGTCTTACGAAAGTTCTTCTGTGACGAAGGACAGAAATGTGCCAGTCACTGCTAGGCCTGGTTGCATAGAAGAGCGACCGCTGCTAACAGGAAGGATTGAACACATCGGTCAGCCAGCGCGTGAGGACGAGAGCGAAGCGGCGATACATACCAGTATAGGCCAGCTGGTCCACAAGGCGATAATGGCGTGGATCTATCGCCTCGTTCATTGCCGCATATTGTTCGCATGCGTGGTCAAGCGGTGACGCTTACCGGCCGTAGGCGTATAAAAACCCCCTGGTCAGGACGGTCAGCCAACAGAGCACTCCCAACACCCCGCACACCGCACCGCACCGCACTCACAGTTCACCGAGCATCATGTCCGAGACCAATGACGCACCGAGACCCCCACATGCATACGGCCAGTGGGTGACCATGTACCTGAAGAACTCGGGCAGCAAGGACATCAAGGTCGTCAACCTGTCGCACTCCTGGGGCAAGATGTACGCTGATGGTAAGCGGCTCCGGGCTTGAAGGCGAACTGTTGCCGTACTCACCGGGCGACGTGCGATACTATAGGCAACAAGGATCAGGAGCTCTCTGTCGACACGTTCAACGGCCACGTCATCGCACCCGGCGGCGAGCTGCAAATGAACGCCTGCGGACGCCAGAACGCCTCCTCGGGCACGAGGGGCGACTTCGACGTCGTCGATGTCACCGCCGGCGACATGATAATCCGTCACTTCCACTGGGACTGCCCGTGGGGCTCCCATGCGAACCAGTGGACCGTGAGCCAGAACAACTCGAACTGGATGGTCGAGTCCAAGGGGGCTAACTACTACGGTGGCGCCCTCGGCACCGTCTTCGTCGAGTTCCTCAACAAGCCTGTGTGATACAGTGAGTACATCGTCGTGTTTGCTCGCGCGCACTCATCAACTCACTGGCTACTTCGTAGATGGTATCATACACACCTCATCCCCCGGATGCCCCAGATCATTCGCTCCGTTGTAGCTCCCGTATACGCAGCCTCTTGTGTTTTGCGACCGCGACCCACCGAAGATTCGTTTGTACCTTGACAAATTACAATGCCATTGACATGTGTTCCCAAACCGGGATGCTTGCTGTGTTGAGCTATGACTCTCGTTGGGGTCCTGAGATGAAAGGAAAGAAATGCATATGCATGATGGACTCAGGCGATAACCTTTGCGCCGCGCGCTTATCCCATGAACTGCATGTCTGACGCCCCGACGCCCGGACGAATGAACCGAGGACATTCGAACTCACACAAGCTCACACCTGGCTCACACATACTGTACACACTCTTCAAGTGAATGCGATACTTTTCTATGTATCATGATATCGATGGTATACTACTACTTCCGGTGTATCTCTCTGCTGTACCATCAAGCAACTACTGACTAACTAGCTAACTGACTGACTGACGATTAAACCCCACCAGCCCAAAGAAAGCAAGAAGAAACTTATGTTCATGAAGGGGACGAAACCGCGTCGTGAGGCGTCGTGGCAAATTAGGAAGAAACACTACGTGGGGGTGCGGTGCGAAGGTGCATATGCGGGATATGGATATGGACGTGAAACGAAGAGAGTATAAAGCGCGGGAGGGGTAAAGCATGGAGTAGCGCGTGAGGTGTAGAGATGCGAGAGTGCGGGTCGTGAGGATAGGCGTGACGAGGATGAGCAGGCGGAGCAGTGTGCGGAGGGACCAAACAGGGGGAGGAGACATTAGGGAAACACTAGGCATACACGCTGGACCGGGACGGTGTGTAGAGAGCACAGTCATCATCAGCAACGTCAGAGTCCGTCTATCGAAAGCGCAGCGCGATAAGGATATGGAGAACTGTCCCAGGGCTCGGCGCCGCGATCACTTCTTGGACAGGGCCTGCAGCTGCACGAACTCGTAGTAGCCGCCCTTCAGCGAGAGCAGCTCGTCGTGCGTGCCCGCCTCGCTGACCGCGCCGTCCTTGATGAAGTAGATGCAGTCCGCGTTCTGGATCGTCGACAGCCGATGCGCGATCGCGAGTGTCGTGCGGCCCTTGGCGGCCTGGTCGAGCGCCTCCTGCACGACCTTCTCCGAGTTCGAGTCCAGCGCGGACGTCGCCTCGTCGAGCAGGAGCACCTTCGGGTTGCGCAGGAGAGCACGCGCGATCGCGATACGCTGCTTCTGACCACCGGAGAGCTGCGAACCCTTGCCGCCGACTTGTGTGTCGAAGCCGCTGCACGAAACCGTCAGTCTCTCGGCGAAGGCGCGCAGAAGAGGCAAACTTACTCGGGCAGAGAGTTGATGAAGTCGAGGATGTTGGCGTTCCTGCAAGCAGTCTCGATCTCCTCTTGCGTGACCTCATCCGTGGGCTTCGTGGCACCGAGAAGGATGTTGAAGCGAACGGTGCCCGCATACAGCGTCGGCTCCTGGGACACCAACGAGATGTGTTTGCGGTACTCCTGGACATTGTACTTCGTGATCGGCTGCTCATCAAGCTGTATACACGCCGTCAGCACCAACGCTCGCATACCAACAAATGAACAACGTCACTCACGTAGACAGTACCCGCCAAAGGATCATAGAACCGCTCGATGAGCTGGATCGTCGTACTCTTACCGCAACCACTGGCGCCGACGAGCGCGACGTAGGTGCCGGGCTCGACGGTGAGGTTCAGGTCGCGGAGCACACGGACACCCGGGCGCGTCGGGTAACGGAAGTGCACGTTCTCGAAGCGGATGCGGCCCTTCACGTCCTTGGGCACCTCACCCTCGGTGGACTCGGCGTCGATCTCGGGCATCGAGTCCAAGAGACGGATGACGGAGGATGCCGAGGACTTGGCGGAGGAGATATCGGGGACGAAGGAAAACACGTTGCCGGCCTGGATCGCGGAGAAGGTCGTGCTCTGAATCACAGATATCCGTCAGCTCTGCCATACCGCAGCGCAAAAGAAGGTGGAATGCTAACCATGAGACCGATGAAGAACTGGAAGGTCGAGCGCTCAAGGTTGGCGACGAGACGCGAACCATACCAGAAGACAAGCGCGATGACCCAGAAGGTCATCGCCTGCGAGAGCGAGAAGATGCCGTTTGACCAGATCGCGGTCTTGTTCGAGCGACGAAGCGGCCCCTCGAGCGACTCGCTGTAAAGACGGCAGCAGTCCTCTTCACGCGTGAGCGAAGCGACGGTGCGGATGGCGCCGGCGGCCTCGCACGCAAGCTGGGCAGACTGCTCGTGTGCCTTCTTGTTCTGCTGATCCTTCAGGACGACGACGCGCTGCGAAGAGGAGTCAGTATGAGCACATGGAGCAGCAGCACAATCGGACGACGTACGAGACGGATGTAGCCGGCGGAGACGAGGACGGGCATGCAGGCGATACCGACGAGACCGATCTGCCAGTTGAACACGAGACCGATGATGGAGCCGATGACGAGCGTCGAAACACTCTGCAGGATCGCACCGAGCGTGATACCGGCGAGACCGTTGATCTTCTGCGGATTGTCGCTGAGCGTGGACGTGAGCTGACCGGTGTTGTTCTCGTCCTTGTCGAAGAACTCGATGTCCTGGCGGAGGATGGCGCGGAACGACAGCGAGCGCAGCTTCGACGTGAGCTCCGCGGCGGACCGGGCGAAGAGGTAGTTTTGGAAGCCGACGGCGATCATAGACAAAATCGCGATGATGAAGAAGTACAGCGCGTTCCGATCGCCGTCGTGGCGCCTCTGAAGCGGGTCGATGTCCGAAAAAGTGCTGATACCCTTGGCGAAGACAATACCGTACGAGGGGTACGTCGCACCGTTCGCAATCGCAGCGATCGCTCCAAACAGGTACTGCTTCCAAACGGCGCGGTTGAGGTAGCCGAGACGCTTGAATATGTAGGGGAGGGAGTAATCCTTGGGCTCGCCGCTGTGCTCCTTCTGGCGCTGCTCGAGGATCTCGCTCGCAAGGGAACGACCGGACTTCTGGCGCTGGAGGGGAATCTCCTCTGCAGCCTCCTTCTCGATCTGCGCCGCTGCCTCGGCCTCCTCATTAGAGGCTGCGGTGTCGCTGTCCGAGTCGAGGGTGCGCTTCTCGCCGGACTCGCGGAGCTTCTGAGCCTGAACCAAGCGGGCGTAGGGGCCGTTTTCGTCACGAAGGAGTTCATCATGCGTGCCTGACTCGAGGATGACGCCGTTGCCCATGACGTAGATGCGGTCTGCGTCCTTGATCGTGGAGAGACGGTGGGCGATGGTGATGGTCGTCCGTCCGTGCGCGGCCTTGTCGAGCGCGTTCTGGACAACACCCTCGCTCTGGGTGTCGAGAGCGGAGGTGGCCTCGTCGAGAAGCAAGATGCGGGGGTCCGAGACGATGGCACGAGCGATAGCGATACGCTGCTTCTGACCACCTGAGAGCAAGAAACCGCGCTCGCCGACCATCGTCTCGTAGCCGAGAGGAAGCTTGCTGATGAAGCCGTCGGCGTTCGCCTTGATACAGGCCTCTTTGATGAGCTTGAACTGCTCTTCCTCGGACGCATGCTCGTATGGGGTGCCAATGAGACCGTGTGCAACGTTGCCCTTGATCGTGGTTGCGAAGAGCGTCGGCTCCTGCGAGACGAGGCCAATCTGGGAACGAAGCCACTTGACGTTGAGCTCTTTCAAATCGATGCCGTCGAGCTTAACCACGCCAGCAAGCGGGTCGTAGAAGCGCTCCACGAGGGAGATGACCGTGGACTTTCCAGAGCCAGAGGCACCAACGAGCGCAGTCGTCTTGCCAGCGGGGAAGGTGATGGAAAGATCCTTAACAATGGGCACACCAGGACGGGACGGGTAGTTGAAGTCGACGTGCTCCAGGGTAATCTCGCCAATGCACGTCTCGGGCTTGAGACCAGCAGGCGATGAGGAGTCGATGGTGGGGACACGGTCGATCGTCTCGTAGAGCTTTGCAGCAGCACCACGGGCCTGGGTGATCGCCTGCATCTCGGGAGCGAGGAGGGCAAGGGAGAAGGAACCAATTAGGATGGCGAAGATAACGTTAACGATCTCGCCGGAAGTAGCTGGGTAACCATGTCAGTCCTGCGCAGATAGCCAATCGCAACATTGATCATACCTTCACCGTGATTAATGAGTGTGGTACCGAAGTTGAAAGCCAAACCGTATGCTCCGTAAATGACGAAGAAGAAGAAGGATAGACCAGCACCATGCCAGACTGCAGCCTTGGCGTCAACAGCACGGCTCGCTTGGACATGCGTGTCGTAGATGTTGGCGAGGATGCGCTGAGTGCCGAACGCCTGCGCAGTACGGACCGTCGAGAAGACCTCTTCGGCAAGTGTACCGCCCTCTGCAACGTGCTGAAGGGATAGCTGCATGTACTTCGAGATAAACCGGTTCATCACGCCGCCTGCGATGGCGATGCACGGCAGGATGGATGACATCGCAAGGGCGAGACGCCAGCACCGGACGTACGCAAGGATGAAACCGGTGACGAAGGCGGCAAGGAAGTTGACGACCATCGCAACCTTTTCAGAGGTGCCTTGTTGGACCAAGTCTGTACGAAGGATTAGTATCCTGATCGGGTGAGGTTAAATCGCGGGCGCTTACGGGTGTCGGTTTGAATACGAGTTGCCACTTCACCGGCGCCGACGTTGTCGAAGTAGGCGATATCTTGGCGGAGGACGGCCTGGAGGTAGCGTTCGCGGAGACGCTTCGCGTTGACCTCGCCAGTGTAGACCCAGACGACCATGTACGTATATGTGCACACGAACATACCGACCCCTTATTCATCATCAAAATCAGCTGATACCAAAGATGTGCACCGAAAAAAACCACGCACCGATGTATACCAAATACGAGGCATTAAGAGCCGCAGAGTGCTTGAAACCGGCAGCTGCAATGGGGAGCTCCTGTTGGGCTTGCGCGGCCGTAGCGGGATCCGGGGAGCTAGTGAGCTGGAGAATAGTGCCGAAGGTGACGAAGTCCTGCGTGAGTCGACTGAAGAGGAGGGACATAAGCGGCTGGATAGATGAAGGGTGTCAGTCAGCATGATGATATTGGACGATATGGTAAGGGTAACTCTGCGCTACGAACGCGGGGATGTCGGTGCAGCATGTTCGATGTCTCGAGTACGAGGGAACATCACCGGCATCCCGATCGAGCCCATTGCGAGCCCGCAAGAGCCGTCTTTGGCCGCGCGTCCGAGAAACAAAACCCCGGGACAGAACTGGAACGCACCTGAGCAGCGCCGGCAGCAGCGGCCGCAATTAAGCCTATGAAGTCCATCAAGAGCTCCGTCTTGGTCGAGAACCTACAGAACGTCGAACGGGTGAGCAGAGCTGCGCGGATGGAAGAGTGGGAACGGGGACCTCGGACGTACCTGAAGAGAGCGGGGATGCCAACAGGAGTGATCTGTTTTGCGGGGGTTGAGCCCGAACCCTCGAGGACGACATCCTTGGGCTTTTCGTCTTCGACGGCCTCCGTGTTCTTTGGCTGCTTGCGGCGGGAGAAAAAGCCCTTCTTCTGAGGTTGTGCGGGCTGAGCAACGGCCTTCTCGTTGAGAGAAGGAGAGTCAGGCGAGTTGGCCGCCATAGTGGGGAAAAGAAGAAACCGCAGAGAATGCGATGCCCCTGGCGGACGATGCGGGCTATATAGCGGAGGGCCTGGAGGCGACGGCGGAGGCAAGCAACGAAAGCGTGAAGGGCCTCTGTTCGTTTATATAAATTGCCAATGAATATTACGCGGCCGGCCGGCGTCTCCCCATCGTCCCCGAGATTTCATCTGTCTCTCGTCTTCCCCGCGTGTCCTCCCAGTAATCATGTCCTTCTCTTGCCCCAGCGGGTGCATACAGCCTTCCCGGCGTTCGCAGGGTGCATTGGGGGCAGAGAAGCATTATTGCCAATTTTTGGTGGGGAGAGCAGGGGTGGGAGGAAGCAGCCTGCTGACGCGAGGCCCTTACGTGCTCGGAACCACGGGGCCCACGGCCCGCCAGGCGTGCGCGTCTGCGTGGCTTGGCGGGCTGCCCTGGCGCCCACAAACGATGGCGCTCGTTAGAATGCCGAACGCAGGCCTTCTCCCGCTTATGTTGCGCTTATGTTCTGTCATAACCATTCTCCCTCTGCCCTCAACCCATCCTCAGCTTGTCCTCGCACGGTTTCTCCCTGCACGCTCATGTTGCGACCCACAGAGCTCGCCGTTTGAGTGCACTCTCACGCGCCACGCCACATCACAACCGTGCCCGATCCTGACCGTGCACACAGGTACACACGGTGCCGCGGCTGGACGGCTTGCGCATACTATCGAGTCACCTCCGACACTCAGTGCCGCAGAGTTTCGTATCAACAGCTTCGACACGTTCGACCTGATTCCATACACGCAGCTTGTGACCGCGAGTGCTGCACCCGGGTGCACCGATACAATCGGAGTGGGTACGCATCTGGCCGGCAGCGCTAGCCACCTTCAGAAGCTCTCAGATCAGATTCTCCGAGCCTGCAAGTTCATCATGAACTCATCGATCTCCCATGGTCGTGGTGTCATGCGTGTCGACATCGCATCCACAGAGTCTTCTGGAGTCTGCACCTGCCCACAATGCTGTTGGTGCTCTCCTCGCAGCCAACTAGCCTAGAGTTGGTTCTTGACAGATCGTGGCATTTGCGGGTCCGCTGTACAGTCATTCGGATAGCGGTGCCTACGAGACACGTCCTCAGGCGGTCTCCGCGGCGACGCTCATCATGACTCGCTAGCCGCTGCGCATGCGTTATATACAGTCGTGCGAGTCGTGCGACTCCATCTGTCGGCGGCGATCTGAGGCCTATTCTCCCGGCCAAGCCTGGAGCGCAGCGTAGAGGAGCCGCAGTTCGCCCAACGACTTAGCTGCGCACTCTGCAGAGCTCCGTCGATTGCTACTCGCAATATGTACGAAGCCGTCCGATATCGGTACCGTTAACTGGACATGGCTGTCCAGCATTTCATCAGACGGAAGTTAACCTTCTTTCCATCCGGTGTACCAATACTACTACTGACATACCTTGTTCACCGCCGTACTCTCGCACGCCATTCTATTTGTCCTCACCGTGCAAGTTCCGTGGCTGCGCGACGGGACAAAGGTATGTTGTTCGATCGACCGTGGCTAGCCTCAAGCTCGACTTCTTCCTCGATGACTGGCAGTCGCTTGAGCTGGTACCAGCGCACTCTATAGGTGGCGGCTGACTGACCATGATTCCTTGTGGTGCCCAGGGTATGTCCGACAGTTGACTCGAGCTGCTTCCCGGACCCTGCACACGAACGGACCAACCCAGAAGCAACCCTCTCACAACTCGGACTCTTCACTACGTTGCATATCGGATAATCCTCCCTGCACAACATACGAGAGCAGGTATCGGCGTCGGCGTCGCTTGAGCGGGTTTCCGCAAGATCTACGTACATATCCCCGCCAGGCCCAGGGAAGGACTGCGCGCGCCAGGTAAGTACTTACCCTGAGGCACCGACTCGAAGGATCGCAACGATCCCGATCGTTGACTCAGCACAGCATGGGGTGACTTCTCGAATGTCGACCACATCAATGTTATGCACTGTGGATGATTCAGGGTTGGCGCGACGCTTGACCCTTGCCGAGAAGTTGACGGAGATGCAGGCGGCGGTAAATGTTTGTCGCTACGACTTCAGGCTACAACACCGACACCACACCTGTGGACGATGGTCGAAACTTTTCGTACCGCGATACGCCTCACGCGACAGACCCGTATGGACATCTCATCCAGAGTACAAATGCAGTAACGGCGGAAGCTGTGGAAGGAGCACGCTTGCCTCCGGGAGGTACGGTTCTCGGTACCTTCTATGTAGTCCCCGCCGCACCCTGACCATGTCCACAGAGCCTGCTTTGCTCGCCTAACGGCGTGCTGCGTGCCGTGAATTTGGGATGCTCAACTACGGACGGGCTCGGAAGACACAAGTGACGTCGACGTCTGGCCCGGGCGATTGCCAGTCAGTCACCTCCAGGTCATCTCCGCCCCGGCGAGACTCAGACTGCTCGAAGCTCCAGGCAGGTCACCGTCGACGTCAAGTCACATCCACTAGGCCCGCGGCGCAGCATGATTGTCACTGGGCTGCAGCGGGCCCTGCATGACAGCACAGTAGTGCATATGCGGCCAGCGTGGACCCGCAGGATGTCGATGTCTCGCACACACTCGTGAAGTTGTGTCCACAGGAGCCTATACACCGGCGCCAGCACTGCGTCCGCGTCACATGTAGGCGTTGCATGAGAATGATTCTCATGCGTACCCTCCCTCATGTTCTCTGGCTTCAGTCACTTCAGTGGTTCAGAAGGATGTCTTGTAACCTGCCGTGTGCTGCGATGCGCAACTTATGATTCATGGATGATACTACTTATGGCCAGGCGACCCTCGGAGCACCCCGGGCATCTGTACAGTCTGCGGGTTCTGTCTGATCGTCTGTTCGAAGTGCTGGCTTGCGCAGGACCTCGGACTCAGTAAGGAGTACAGAACATACGTCTGTAGGGTGCAGAACAGGCTGAACGCCGCTGAAGCTACCACCCGAGTTCGGTTGGTCGACGGCTGGTGACTGGTCGACGACCACACCGCGAATAGGTCGGGTGAATCCGGAACGCACGACGCGTGAAGTATAAGCGCGTGCGGCGTCGAGCACGGGCAGTGGCAGTGCACCGGCGCGTCCGACTCGTCTTCCGACTCGGCCGGCAGGCTGCTGCTACGCAACTACTTACTACGTGCTACAAGCCAGTACCGGATGCAACGGTCCATGCGTGTTACTGTTTGTTGATCAAGACACCAGCACGATCTCCATCTCAGCTCGGACTGCGGAGGAACTCGGCTTGAGGCCTCATACTACAGTACTTGGTATGGTGCATTCCACACAAGTACCATTGCTACTGATAGAAGAAGCCAGTTACAGACTTCTGTTCCCGATATCGATCACTCATATGAACGGCGACAATACATAGACTTGCCCTCAACCTATTGCGATCGCGGTATCGCCGTCAGCTACCATCCCATAGCGTCCGACGGGCGCGTCGTAGCAGTCCGGAAGGTATTTACAGCATCCTTTGACGCCTTCCTCGGCCATGGGCGGATACTGGGAGCAAGACAGGAGTGCACATGACCGCGTCGTCCTCTCCTAAAGCTTGACCAGTGAATCCGCCTTCGCGTGTACTCGGAGCGTCGCGCAGGGACTGTATTACACACCGGCCCTCCCGACCAATCTTGCGGGTGAAGGGTAAGCTGCACGGACGGTATAAATATCCAGGCTGTCTGCCATGGTCCAACAACAACCCACTCGTACCATTCTCATCGGCAGAACGCACTTCTCTAGCTTTCGACCTCTACCCACCTCACTTCTGACAACCTAGCATGTCTCTCCTTAACGCCTCTGCGTCCGCCGTCAAGCGCGGCTTGTCCTCCTCAGCCTCCGCGACGCCTCGTATGCTCAACGGCCGTACTCTCGCGCCGACTGTCAACCATAGCAGCAACGCCGGGATGAAGGTCAGTCATATCAAGGCTTGCTTGCTCCAGCCAACCCCTCATCGATACACCCTTACAGATCTTGGCAGTTCTCTACAAGGGCGGCGAGGCTGCCAATCAGGAGCCCCGCCTCCTCGGCACCGTGGAAAACCAGGTAAGTATACGACATTGCACGCCCTCTCTCTGAGCTCGTCACTGACTTGAGGACCAGCTCGGCATCCGCTCTTGGCTCGAATCTCAAGGCCACGAGTACATTGTATGTGCATGCTTGCACGATATTCGGTGAACGTCCCCACTGACAAAGGTCCTTAGGTCACCGATGACAAGGAAGGCCCGAACAGCGTTTTCCAGCAACACCTGAAAGACGTACGTAGTGCGAGATAGTCTGAGCTAGTACGGCTGATCCTCAGCTTTTGCGTTCGTTCTCAGGCCGAGGTGCTCATCACGACGCCCTTCCACCCTGGCTACCTCACCCGCGAGCTAGTCGAAAAGGCATGTCACCGCTCTAAGTCCGCACGCCAGTCACTAACTCCCGATGTGCGCTGCTCCAGGCGAAGAACCTCAAAGTCTGCGTGACCGCCGGTGTCGGTTCGGATCACATCGACCTGAACGCGGCCGTCGAGCGCAAGATCCAAGTGCTCGAAGTGACCGGGTCGAACGTCACCTCCGTGGCGGAGCACGTGGTGATGAACATCCTCCTGCTCGTGCGCAACTTCGTGCCTGCGCACGAGATGATCCAGCGCGGCGATTGGCAGGTCTCGGACATCGCGCGCAACGCGTACGACCTTGAGGGTAAGGTCATCGGCACGCTTGGGGCTGGGCGGATTGGCTACCGCGTTCTGGAGCGTCTCCGTCCGTTTAACCCGAAGGAGCTGCTCTACTACGACTACAACCCCCTTCCTGCAGGTGCGTCGATTATGTCTACCGTGAGGCAGGTTCGTTCGGTCACTCAACGGTTTTCAGATGCTGCTGCGAAGGTCGGCGCGCGTCGCGTCGAGGACCTCAAGGATTTTGTCTCTCAGGTAGGTCCAGTGCATTCATTGGAGAGAACATGCAGACTGACGGCATTACGGGGCAGTGTGATATCGTCACGATCAACGCACCCCTCCACGAGGGTACGAAGGGCCTTATTAACGCCGACCTCCTCAAGCACTTCAAGAAGGTATAGCACCCTCCCTCTTGGGTACTGGGTCTTTGGTAGACACTAACATCCCGCTCGCCAGGGCGCATACCTCGTCAACACCGCGCGCGGCGCGATCTGCAACACCGAAGACGTCGCCGCGGCGCTCAAGTCTGGCCAACTGAACGGCTACGCGGGCGACGTGTGGAACGTCCAGCCTGCGCCCAAGGACCACCCGTGGCGCTACATGAAGAACCCGCTTGGGGGCGGTAACGGCATGACCCCGCACTATTCTGGCACGACGCTGGATGCGCAAGCGCGCTATGCGGCGGGGACGAAGCAGATCCTGGAGAATTACTTCCAGGGCAAGCCGCAGGAGCCCGCGAACATCATCGTTGGGGTGGGCAAGTACGAGAGCAAGTCATGTGAGTGATGCGTGTTTTCATGGAAATCGAGAGAGTTGCTGACGACGTAACGGCAGACGGCCAGCGGTGATCCTCTCGTAGAGCCTGGGCCGGTACGAACATAGATACTGACAAAGTTGGCCGACGTTGCACCTTGTATCATCTTGTATCTGATAATACATAGACTTGCCGTTCTCCTTTCATATTGTGCAGGTGCTTCCATATGGCTAGGCTAGAAGACATGCGTGAGTTTGGGATTGTGCCAGATCTGCAGAATCTGATCGGCAAGCTTCATATCTGCTCCGACGAATCGTCAGCTACATTCCAACATCTCGCCGCTACTATGCAGCACGGACGTTCACCGAAGCGCAGACTCACCGACGTCGTCTCCCAATTTCACGTGCCCTAGCATCTTGATCGTACGCTCGTCTTCAACTTTGCCAATGATCTCGACGTACGCGCAGTCAAAATTCTCGTTCTGTACACAGGCAGGTGGAGATGGTTTCCGGGTGGTTAGGCGCGGAGAAGAGTGCTCGGAGGAGGCGGTGGGTTTGATTACCTTCGGGAGAGCCACCTCGATTTCACCGCCATCGGATGCCTCCACAATCGCTCTTCCGTTCTTGAGCTACGCAGATCGGCCTGTCAGCCAGGGCAGCGGTCGTGGTCACGCGTGGAGACCGACGGTGATGAGCTTCGCGATGAGCCTAACCGGCTGGCCTTTGTAGTTGGCCATGAGAGCCTTGTTGACGCGCGGTGTACGCTGATCCGTCATCTCGGTCCAAGTCAGCAAATACTTGAGTATGGGTCCACAGGTGCTGGTGAGAGCCAGACGAAGAGACGGGAGATGGCGGAGGTGCGACAACAGAGGCCCGCGAACTACAGGACGCGACAAACCGCGACTCGTGACGCAAACGCGTTATGTCACAGTTCGCGTGCTCCCCGTGCCTTGCACCCTGCACATCCATCCAGTGCCACTCGTCCGCACAGGCTACGCCGCTCTTTGCGCTTCCTTCTCCTCCGCCCTCGGTGACACACGACGCCTCTACTCATGGGCCTCCTTATCCTCAGCGCCGCCCGTCCCTTCCACTGCCAATCCGCTCACTAACGGCCGTCGCGCACATCGTCATACCTTCTCTCAATCCCTCGTTCAGGCGACACCCGGGCTCGCCACTCAAATGCGGTTTGGTTGGCAATCGCGACACTCCTCCTTATGCGCGACCACTACGCCCGCAGTGCTCCTCATGTCTTGTTCGCGTGCGTCTCTGCTCGTCTCTTCCCATCCGCTAGTTTCCCCTCATCTGCTCGTCAATGTCACGATCACTGGTCAAGATCACAGTGTACTGTATCAAGATCCATTACCCACTCGTTTGCCCCACCGCTTACACACGTCTCGACCTCTACTTAACCCCATATTCCGCCACCCCGCCTACTGCTCTGACTCTCCCTTCTGGCTCATAGTTGTTGTGTCGTTTTAGATCCTCGCGCGCAGGTGCAATTCCACGCGTTCATTGTTCGCTCTCGTGCTGTGGCGTGGCGGATGTAATAGTTCGGCGATCGAGGAACGGTGACACTGATCCCAGTCATGGCCAACGGTCGTCCGACGTACAGCCCCGGAATCTGGACTCGCCTCATGGTCGCACAAAGCTGTGGACGAGCAGTGACCTACGGTTACCAAAGGTTAGTCGCTCCCCATCCCATGCTGCGGTAGCACGCCAGTGATCCGTTTCAATCTGAGTCGTACTGATTGTTCTATCGGATCTTTAGCTCAGCAGCCCACAAGCCGTTCTACCCACCTCATTGCGCAAATATTAGGTTGAGCCTTGAGGAAGTGATTGTATGCTAACCCTCATCCAGTCGTGGTCGCGGTCTCCGTTTCGGTCGTCTGTGCATCGCACACGGGCGCGAACCTTCGGTTGGTGCAAACATTCGTCTTTTGCATAATCGTCATTGCTGACCACCCGAATCGCCTTCAGGGTGGTTCATCCACTACTTCCCGATTGGCTGGACATTCATAGTGTCCAATGACGTCCGGTCCAGTCAACTGCGAGTGGTTGCATGCAGCGCTTGCATTGCTCCTCTATCCCCAACGACGCAAATCGGTCAGATTCGGTCAGATTGGCATTCGCACGCAGCGTGCATACCTCAACGGCCATCCGCGGGCGGCGTCCTCTATGTCGACCGCACAGTTGTGTGCAATATAAGGCCTGGTTGAGCCATGGATGGTATCGCAACAACTCTCGACCCTTGGCGACCTCAGGGTGCTCCTTTGACTTTGCCATGTCCTCCGACGCCGATGCTGCTGCTGCGACTGTGGCCCTGTTTGACAGCGTGTAAGTACATCATGCCTATTACCAGAGATAACACTCGTTGACACCGTCTAACAGCTATACGGAATACTACTGCAGTTTTGCAGCTGGAGGTGTGACTAGTCCATTGTGAGCTTGTCTGAGTGAACCTCATGCATTCCCTCGCCATAGTCCTTTTCATATATGATGCCTTCATCACATTTGATCGAGAAGTGGCATGCTTCTGGACCGCAAAGCGCCCCGGCGGAGCGTCACTCTTGTTCTTCTCAAACAAGTGGATCTTCATGACACTCAATTTCACGGTGTTCCTCTCATTTGTATCTTTTTCATCAGACAAGGTAAGCAGTCCAAATTCATTCCACAGCAAATCTTACCATGATCAGAGGTTTGTGTTATAGCCTTATAAAGCTCAAAGTATTGTGGAGTGCTCAATAGCATTTGCAGTTGTTCCTTGTTTGCTAAAGCAATGCAGGCATTGAAGATACTGCAATATGTTCCTGGAGCAGGTGAGTCATGCCTCCAGTCCCAGTGCATAGTACCTGACACTTGCTATGAGCTTTCTCTGCCCTTCGTGCATATGTTTTGAGCAGAAGCAAGCTCCTTGGACTACTTGTCTTCTCTTTGTGTCTAGTTCCAGCAGGTGCTAACTTGGTGAGTACATCTACATTCCTTGAAGCATGTCAACCAACACAAAGATCTATGGTACAGGCTCTTTATGGCTATCAGTTCTCTGGAGAGAACTTTCTGCCATTTGGATGCCTTGAGACAGACAGCACAACTGCTGCACTCACCCTTAAGTATGGCCTATTCAGTCTCATCACCCCCATTAGTACTGATTATATACCAGGTGTAGGTGGCTAGCAATCACAAGCAATGGTACATGCTCATGCTTAGAACCACACAGTTGTGATCATAGCTCGAGTACCGCTCATTGCTGCCGACATCCTACTAATCTACATTACCTGGATAAGGCTGAGCACTTGCAGTTGGGGTGCCCCAAGGGACACCCGACAGTCCAAGAGACTCCCACTGTCAGAAGTACTCTTTCAAGGCGGTATGTCTCTGTATATGCAACTTGAAGGATTCCATGAGATACTGAATGCCTGATTCCACTCATAGGAGTCATATATTTCATGTATGTCCTGCTACCATGTAGTTCAATCTGACAGACCCTGCAACACTGAATTTAGCATCCTGTTCATTCTGAATGTCCTTCACCTCATCTTCTCAGCAACTGCAGTGAGCATGTCTTGCTGCTTCCCAATCTGCCAGCTTATATTCAATGACACTTTAACAGGTGGCATCTGAAAATGAAAATCAGAGTTATGTCACCACGTTCACTGCCCCGTATGCACATGACCCCTTGCTTTATCCTGTGATGGCATGCTCATCACCACTTCCCAAATGTCCATTTTGCAGCATCACAGCCATCTTTATTTCACGCTTCCTACTTGCTCTGCAAGAATCGAACCAGACAGTTGTCAGACTTGACCCTGACAATCCACTGTACTCCTCGAGGAACCAGTATGACAGCACCCCTGCCACCCCAAGCTTCATCTCGCCCCTGGGAGGCTTCATCAATCCAGATCTATTGGTGTGGTCAAATGATGATGGTCTCGAGTTGCAAGTCCGCACGCACTCAGAGGCTCCAGAGGAGGAAGAAGACATAGGCCAGACTGGATTTCATCAGGCCATTGCATCCTCATCTGCCACCCCTTAACTCTCACCATGGTCCTCAGAGTCCTACAGTATACTTACCATAGATGCTTGATGTTTGTCCATTCCCTCTGTATCCATTCTCCTGTTGATGAGCACTGTGCTTGCCTAGGCTCAGATATCATTTAGTTTGGACTTGCTTCACTTACCTTTGCTCTAGTTACAGTACTTAGATCATCTTTCTGGTGGGTCTGATCTTAAATAGCAGATCTACCGTTGATAGCAACCTCAACTTCTTACTGCCACCATAGCACAGACCTCATTCTTTGGTGAGAATTTGCAGCTGCAAGAGGGGTGTGCAATGGGCAGCAGCAGCAATGCCAACATAGGCCACCTTGATAGACCACTGGCAAGCAGTGAGAAAAGTCAAGAAGAATCCATTCAACCCAAGAACAATGGGAACGTATGTATCACATGAGATATGAATGGATGATATCCGAGTGCTACGTAGGACAAGAGTCATCATCCACTCCGTTGCTTCAGCACTGGCACCTCAGCAATGAAGCTCCTCGGAACGGCGGAAACGCCTCGCGCATATATCTGTGTAGTGTACACCTGATTGCAAGAGAGTATATCAGGGTATGTTGCGAGCGGGGCATGCAGAAGCACTACGCACGAGCTCGTCATATATTATCGCCGGCACCTTTTTGTCGGCCAGTGACGAACTAGGATGCACTTTCACTACCTAGAGAAAGGAATGTATCCTCGGTCAGCGATGACTTTCTGCGTCGCTACACAAGGCGCAACTCACCGACGGCCCCATCACCTGCTTGTACGACCCGTCCGGCTGCAAGAATGCCGTATTCTGTACCAGCCCGGCCACCATCGCCCTAAGGACGCGCGCCTCCCCGTCCTGCCCCTGGCCCTCCGCACTCGCCTTCCAGTCCACGCCGGTCTTCTCGCAGACGTCCCGCAGCTGCGCGCGGATGTTCGCCGCCTCCGCAAGACAGCGCTCGTTGACGAACATGCGGCGGCACCAGTCCCTGCGCGCCTTCTTGCCCTCGCTCTGCGACACGTCCTCGTACGCTTTCACGACGTTCAGCACCGTCATATGGTCGCCGGACGCGTGCCGGAACTTCTTGCGCGCGTCCGCGGCCTCGTCGCGCGCGTCGTGCGTGTCGACGAAGAGCTTGCTCGAGGCGGAAAGCACGGAGACGATCGTGAGCAGCTCGGAGGTGCAGCCTAGTTCGGCTGAGGCGACCAACGCACGGGCGAGCGGGGGCTCGAGCGGGAACGCAGCCATTTGCCGGCCTAGGGGTGTGAGGGACTTAGTGTTATCCAAAGCGCCGAGCAGGAAGAGTGTCTTCAGAGCGGACGCGATGCTCTCGACGTCGGGCTTGTCCATGAAGTCGAGCTCCTCTAGGTCCTGGCCGAGACACTTCAATTGCAGCAGACTCGACGTCAGCGTACATCGACGGATCTCGGGCTCGGCTGTGGGAGGCATTTTCTTGAACGACTCCTCTGTGTATAGTCGGAAGCAATAGCCTTTGCCCTGTGGACACCGCCATCATTACACGGGTTCATCGCAGAGGAGAGGGAACAACGAACGAACCTCTCGTCCTGCGCGACCCGCGCGCTGCACGGCAGACGATTGCGTAATGTCTCTTGTCAAGAGGGTGTCGAAGCCTGTGAGCCGTGAGTCACCACTTCCCAGAACACGAAGTCTGCTGACGCACCTGTGCCGGTATTCTTCGCCACGTACCGCTTCTCTTTGCACTTCCCAGTGTCGATCACGTACTTCACGCCGGGGATAGTAATGGACGTCTCGGCGATATTAGTGGCAAGGATGACTTTGCGCATCCCCGGAGGAGTGGACGCAAATATCTTCGCCTGCTGCGCAGGCTGTAGGGAAGCATAAAGAGGTAAGATGATGACCTGAACACACGGAATAGAGGCGTTCAGTACTACAAACGCGCCGACGCAAATTAGTGACGTACCCCAAGGGATTCCTTTGGTAATTGCTTAGCGTACAGCTCAATCGACTTCTCCAGGCTCTCGATATCCTCCTGCCCCGGTAAGAAGATGAGCACATCTCCCGGTCCCTGGTCTATGTGTACTTGGAAGAATGTCCGAAGGGCCGCGTCGACATAATCAGGCTGACTGGTCGCAGTGTGATAGATAGTCACTGGGTGCTGCCGGCCCTTGACATACACGACCTTCGCCCTGTAGATCCGCCGAACATCCGGATGAATGAGCCGTTACGACTGACAGAGAGCTGACTGCACATACCCGCCGAAGAATTTGCTGAACTTTTCGGCCTCAAGTGTGGCACTCATGATTACGACCTTGAGCGGGTTCAGCTTGCCGGAGGGCTCCTGGGCCTTGCCTTTCCCCTTGGGATCTTTCTTCACGGGCGCGGAGCCATTCCGCGTCTGGAGAATGGTTTTCAGGTTGGCGATGAGCAGGTCCGTTCGCAGCGTCCGCTCGTGAGCTTCGTCCACGATGACGACGCTGTACCGCGAGAGGAGCGGGTCGCCCAGGAGCTCCCGAACGATCATACCGTCAGTGAGATACTTGATCTTGGTATCGCTTGAGGACACTTCATCGAAACGAACAGAGTAGCCGACGAGGGAGCCAACGGAAGTCTGCTGCTCGGTAGCGACGCGGGATGCCAGGGACGTCGCGGCGACTCTGCGGGGTTGAGTGACGGCGATCATGCCGGAACCAGCGAGTCCAGCTTCGAGGAGATACTGCGGGACCTCTGCGCAGGGGCATGGCGGTGGTTAGACAGGATGTGTTGACGATTTGGAGGGACCATGAGACCGCTCGCAAGCGTAACCAGAGAGACGTACGTGTCGTTTTGCCTGAGCCAGTCTCGCCGATCAAGACGGTCACGTCGTTCTGGCGGATCACATCGACGACAGCGTCCTTGCCTGGTAGAATCCAACCAACACTCGGTAAATCATTCGGACGACTGGCTGGAGTGTATTCTACGCACCTGCATAGATAGGGAGCTGCTGCCGCTGCATCTGTATGGGCTCCCTGGAAGGGAGGGATGCGGGAGCAGACATGCGGGGTTTCTTGCGAGGCCCGTGCCCGTGGTTTGGATTGTGCATGTCTTTGGAGGATGCGGCGGCCTTCTTCGCGCTCCTGACCTCGAGATCGTCGTCGGAGACGTCGACCCAGGCATGGTCGCGCTTGTGCGGTCGTTTGCGTGGGGAGCCGTAGCTGGCTTGTTGCTTCTGGAACGTGTTCGAGATGCCCTTGAGGGCGGATATTTTGCCCATGGTTCGGCGCGAATGTTCAGATATCTTCACCGGTGTCTCTTTCTGTGGCTGGCGTATGTGTGGGGAAGAGCAGCGAGGATGTGTGGTTGCATGAGCAGAGAGTGGAAGACGAGTGCACGACTCTGCCAAAAATCGGTGTGCCTGCAGCCGCCGGCATTTGCCTTGCACCCAAATCAGGCCAAGCAGCGTCCTCCCGCGCCGTCCTCCTTGCCCTCTCCCGCGACCCCGCCTCCCTCCCCGAGCTCTCGCCCGTCGCTCTCGGAGCCCTGCGCGTCGGCAAGGACGCTTGCGCACACGTCGACGACCCTCTGCGCAACCCAGACGACCACACTCACGACCACGACCGCCTCTCACGCTTAGACTTCTCTGACACCCGTATCACACCATGTCCACCGCTGCAGAGACGACACTTTCTTCCCTGCTCTCCTCGTCGTCTTTCCTCCTCGCGTATGCGCTGCCGCTGTTCTTCCTGTCTCTACTCCTCACCTTCGCCGGCGCTTTCCTTACTCTCGATCGTACGCGCGCGTTTGCGCCCCGATATGACGCACTAACTCCCTCCGAGACGACCAAGATCCAACATGCGGAGGTGCTCTTCAAGAGGATATTCAGGATAGAGGGGGGTATTGGGGGGATTGCACTAGGCTTCGTGACCGGAGGTGCGTCTTGTTCAGGCTCTGCATGATCGCAGGCTCAAGGTGTCCCAGTCCACTTCACTACATTCCTCGCGCTCCTTATCCCGAATGTCTCAACCTCCAAGTCGTTGAGCGCGGGTGCGTTCCTTGCAGTATGGCTCCTGTCCGCCATCGCTTGCTCTATCTTGGCTGCACGATGGCGGTTCGTGACCCTTGCCTTCGCCGGTATCGCCGGCTAGTGAGTACTCTTCATACCGTTTCCTGCCCTGTGGTAGCGTACTGATGATGATCCTGCTCACAGCTCCACCTTCGCCCTTGCCTTCGCGGTCATTATGCACCCTTCTCTCCTCACACGGCTTATCCTCGTCGCAGTCTTCACTCTTATAGGCCTTGTGATGTGTCTCCTTCCCATTGCTCGTACGCAGCATGTCTTCGTTCGACTCGCGATGGCGTCAGTTGGCGCGTTCGGCACCATTCTCGCCATCGCACTTCTCGCACATATCCTGTCATGGACCGAGGTCTGGGACAGGCTGTGGATCAAGGATGGGAGTCTCTGGGGCACCACACAGGAGAAGGGACTGAGCGCGGCGTTCTGCCTGTTCGTCCTTGTGGGCGCAGCAAGTGATTGGTTCCTGAAGAAGAAGCTTGGTGAAAACCCGGATGAGGTGCGTTCCATCTACAGTTCTTGCGGCGGGAGCATACTCACCCGCGTTCATCTGCCAGAAATGGGATAGCTATCTTGCAGACTACGCCGCCACCCTACCGAATACCTCCGATCGTGCGGGTCACTTCCAACCCCTCCAATCATTCTGGGGACGCCACTTCGGGCACAACAAGGGCTTGGACCCCGTTGGAAAAGATGTCATCTTCCCCACCGACGCCGAGCTGAAACTGCCGGTCCCGGACTCGCCACTCAAGCTGTACAAGAAGCGTTCGCTCGCCGGGCCGCATGCTTCTCCCCACGACCAGCCGCGTAGGTTCACGCCGCCGCAAGACTACCTGCGCAAGGATCGGCGGCCCGGGGTGAAGGGGCGCCAGCGTACACGCGAGCTTATCAAGTTCGAGCCCCTTGATCCTTACGCCGAATCGGACTCTGACGAAGACGAGGACTTGAAGAAGGGCGTGCCCGCGTTCGTGCGCTCGCCCACGCGCTCCGACTCGATGGCGACGCTCGCGGACGAGCAGCCGGCGAGGAAAGCGAAGAACGACCCTCTCTCGGAGGACGAGCAGGATGTGACCGCGAACCGCATGCATTTCCTGCGGCGGCACAGTCTTGCGCACAAGGCTTCGACGGCTGCGATTTCGCAGGCGGGCACGGGCTCGTCGACGACGCTGACGCCTACGGCGTTCACGCCTGTGCCTGCCACGCCGTCGCTGATCAAGGCCGTCGAGCGTGTCAATGCGGCACAGCGGGAGGCGTTTTCCGGCTCAACCGATGGGCTGCCGCTGTCAGTGTCAGTGTCGACGTCGGTCCCAGCGACCCCCGGGGCAGCGCCTCCGGAGCCGCGACCGCACAATTGGAACGCGTTCTGGGACGACGTGAAGACGAAAGCAGGACACGGCTTCCACCCGCACAGGCGGGATGGGGCCGACGTTGATGGTGGATCTCAGTCTGGTGCTGGTGTGGCTGCTGCCCCCTCTAGGCGGTAGCATGTTACGACTTTCACGACCTCTCATGATGTACTGTCACGACCCCCTTCATGATTAGTGTCTTTGTTGTTATTGCTGCTTGTTTGATTTGACAGTTGACTTATTCGATAGTGATATTGTGCCCTTACGGGTAGCTTCGTACTTAGTCTGTTATAGTACCGGACTGTTGCTTGCGCTGCAGGCCGTTGTGCTGTCAGCGGCCTTCTTGAGCAATGTAATGGATGATTTGTGGATGATGTATGATGTGTTGTTGTCTGCGCATACTCGTTCTTTCCTGCTGAGCTCGAAGGATAAGTGTGTCGTCTGGGCAGACGGAATCGGATTTAACCGACACATAAGGTGTGTATTTCCACGGAAACACATTAAAGCACACTACGGCAGCGTCCAAACATATAAGGAAGACATAGTGACGAGGGACTCAACAGCACAGAGTAAAAAAACCCACAGCGACAGACTATACACGGGAAGGTTTGCTTGCAGACGTTGCTGCTACGTATACATGTATATACCAGCCACAAGACGGCGAAACGAAGAGGTGCTCAGCCTCGAGATGCACTTACCTTGGAATACGGCGCACTTATGTCTTTCTCTGCAGCAAGGCCAGAGAATGCTGACTGCCACAAGACGCTGCTTTCGCAGACCACGAGCCGCCAGTCCTCCGGACGACATTTCTAGGTGTCCTCACGTCGGCACCTTCGGTGCCTGTGCCAACCTGTCCAGTCGTATCGCGGCCCCAAGCGTACATGGCGCCGCCCTGCGTGATGGCAAGGCTGTTGTGCGTCCCGCAAGCCACTGCAACAATCGGATCATCGTTGTCGGGGAAGGGAACCAACACAGGCTCTGGGATGTATCCGTCTGGATAGCGTGTGGCAAGTGCGTCGGAGCTATCGGCAATGCCGAGTTGCCCATCTTTGTAGTTGCCGCAGCCATAGACGCGTCCGTCGGAGGTGAGGAAGAGCGTGTGCTGGGCACCGCCGGCGATCTGCACGACGGTGGCGTTTCCCCCGAGGTCGGCTTTGCTCAGGCCCTGGACGCGGAGAGGGGCGGGGACCACGCGGTCCCGGGACACGACGCCTGTCCCGGTTTGTCCGTGCCCGTTGAGTCCCCAGCCCCAGACGGTTCCTTCCGTGTCAACGGCGAAGGAGTGGTCTGCGCCAGCCCCGACGACGACCGCTTTTCGCGAACGCAACCGCAGGATGACGCGCTCCGGGATTGTGCCTTTGACCGTGTGGCGCGTGGGGGGGCGGCGGCCGAGTTGCATGTATTCGCTGGATCCCGCGCTGTAGACGTCGCCGGTGGTGGTGAGGAAAAGGACGTGGTTGTCGCCCGCTGCCACAGAGGAGAGCTGCACTGCGGACAGGGCTGGGATGGAGACCGGCTTGTATTGCTTGGAGACGCTGGGGGAGAAGCCGAGATCTCCGTTGGAGGTCTCGAGACCGTTGAGCGTTATGAAGAGCACAGCCCGCTAATACTCACTCGGTATGTGCCCCACGCGCGGAGCTGACCTTGGCTGTCGAGGGCAACGCCTATGCAGTCACCGACGGCGACTTTGACGGCACGGAAGCCTTCGTCGACGAGACTTTGGATAGGGACCGGGACATGGAAGGGGAGGGAAGTCGCCTCGTCGACTTCAACTGTGGTGTGCCCTTCAACGATCGTGATCGTCGGCCGACCAAGTTCTGCGTTGTCGTTTGTGCCACACGTCCAGATCTAAAAGCCGATAAGCAAGAATACTCATGATGAGGGTGGAACACACTCACGGTGCCCTTTTCGTCGACGAACACGGAATGGAGAGCGCCCGCAGCGACGCTCTCGAAGCCTGCTTCTGGACCACCAAAGGCGCCTTCTTCTGCGAGGGTCTCTAGGTAGTGGTTACGCCGCGGTCGGGGGAGGTTAAGAGCGAGAACGTCGGCACCCATGCCGAGCTGGCCGGAGTCGCCTGCACCCCAGCCGAATACCTGCCAGCAAGGCCGCTCATGTGCGGGGGCCAGAGGGAGCGGGTTGAGCCACTGCTCACCTGGTGCGTTGTCATGGGCCGGGGCCCTGCGAGTCCGGCCTTTGACGACTGGAGCGGCCTTCCTGCGTGCGGGTGCACGAAGCTGCTTCGGGGCTGGAGGAGGAGATGGAGATGCGCGCAGTTTCCTGCGAGTTGCCTTGGTAGCACCCATGGACGGCAGACAGGGCCTCTAGTGCTCTGAGATGGAGCAAGGAAAGGCAGAGGGAGCAAAGAGTGCGAGGGACTGCCCTGCAGGCCGCCTCTGTCGCGGTCGTTGGGTGTGGAGGGTGTGGTTAGAAGGCAAGGTTCAACCAGTCACCGCTCCTTGTGATCGGCTCCGAGGCCCCGGCCCGGCGGTCCGGGACAGTCGCGAGGCGCAACGACGTCAGGTCCTCTTCTTCTCGTCCGCCAGCGGCCAACATGAGCTTCCAAGATATCGAGACTGGACTTGCGCAGCGTCCGCTGTCTCCCACTGGCGCGCCCCAATCCCCCGAGGAATCCGCCTTTGTCTCCCTCCAGTCCTCGCTCTCCCTCCAGGTCTTCAAGATCAACTCCAATGTGCAGGGCATCCTGAAGCTCGTCGACCAGCTCGGGACGGCGAGGGATTCTGCGACGCTGAGGAAGTCTCTGTGAGTGTGCGCGGAGCTGCTACAGACGGGCGCCACTGACGCGTTCGTAACTCAGCCATGACTTGACGGAGTCGACGCGTGCAATGGCGAAGCGCGGCTTGGACGATCTCAAGAAGCTCGCGAGTTTGCAGGCCACCCTGGTACGTCTGCTACGGCGACACACATCAATGTCTGCACCATACTCAGGAAGAGACATATAGCCCCGGTTCAAGACGTCATTGCAGAAGACTTCGCATGATTTTCAGCTTTCTCTCGTCGCCTTCCAGCGCGCTCAGCAGGTGAGCGCAGACAGGCAACGCACGGTGGTAGATGGGGTCAAGCTCGCAGTGGAGGAGGATGAGAGTGCAAGGTGAGTCTCGTAAGAGCCCTCGTATTCGTCCCAGACGCGGTAACCCTGATCCTGTTATTGTTCAGGCTGGAGCAAGCTCGTGCTTCGAGCCCGACACCCTCGCAGCGTCAGGCGCAAATTTTGCCCACACAGCTCTCCCCACAAGAGCTCGCCTTCCAGGAGTCCTTGATTGTAGAGCGAGAAGCCGAGATCCGGGAGATTGAGAGCGGCATCCACGAGCTCCACGAGATCTTCCGCGACCTCGGTACTCTCGTCCAGGAACAGGGCGGTATGCTCGGTGAGTCCCCTCTTCCGTCTTCCGTGTCGCGTGTCGGGTCTCCGGCATACTAATTATGCTCCAGACAACATTGAGTCGAATATATCCTCCATTGCGGTCGACACTTCCGGCGCCGCAGAAGAGCTGTCCACCGCGCACGAGTATCAGCGACGAGCCGGCAAACGTGCACTCTGTCTGATGCTCGTCCTCGTTGTCGTCGTATGTGTGGTCCTCTTGGCAGTACGTGTCCTCCTTGTCGTCGCGCGCTGTTCTACTGGAATACCGATGCTTTGTCGATTTATCCCGCAGATACTGTCGTGATAATTGCCAAGGCCTTGTATACGATTATTCT
Source organism: Cerioporus squamosus (assembly GCA_022592435.1). Lineage (NCBI taxonomy): Eukaryota > Fungi > Basidiomycota > Agaricomycetes > Polyporales > Polyporaceae > Cerioporus > Cerioporus squamosus. The sequence continues at coordinate 250,600 of JABYQS010000036.1, forward strand.
ATGCTCTAAGCTAGATTCTCCTAGTTCCCGGTGACTGTGATCATCGATACCCTTGTTTATGTTGCTACTCATATTGTATGTTCGTTTCAGTGGAGGGATGGTGATACCGTGGACATAACGTGGACAATATAGTTGTCGCTACGGCTCGATTAACAGCCCCTGACCGGGTGTGGAATGCTAGTAGACGACGCCCATAGATGTACATGGTACCTGTACGATCTCGCAGGAGAGATATCGCCGGAGGGGTGTTCTACCAGCTAGATCTATGTCTTGATGCGCCTGGCCACATCATGATATCGTCGAACGTCTCTGGAGGTGATCGAGTCATTGAGGCTCCCGACCATTCGAACCACAAAAGTGTGCTACGCGATGCATGTTCGCCCTCCAAGACGCAGTGCAAGGGACAAGGTACGCGTGTTGTGGGTGCAACTCGATCTCCCCGAGATCGCGATGGTCAGTTTCCTAACCGTCATGCACAGCTTTCCGGCGAATGCATGCTCGTTCTACGATCGCCGCGACTGCGAAGTGGTTTTAAACTCGTCTTTCTCCTCCATACTCCAGCTACATCTGGCACGACATGACAGGGTAGCGGCTCGAGGCGCGGTCGGCTGATGCGCCTCCGAGCCCCGTCGGAGGCTTGCTAAGTTGGAGGCTCTGCACCGCTTGTGGCGACCTCCCCGCTTGCCTCCCGGTGCCTTCATCTCAAAGTGGGATCCAAGAGCGACTCGTGCCTTGAGGGTGCTAGGCGTTTCCGAGCTTGTCCACGACGGGAGCACCGGCCGCTCTTGTCGCCGGGCTGGGAACCTAAGGCCGTGACCAGGTAAGCCACGTCCCCTGGCTCAGTTTGTGGAGTTGGTCGCGGAGGAGGCTGCGCTGGGTTTGCAAATGCACAGGCTGATTGTCTATCTAGAACACTTGGAATGACTCGAGCTATGTACGTCGAACACCATGGGCTTGCCGTGGTCCTTGCCTCGCAGACCAGCCGTGACTCGGCGGCAGTACTTGGTTTTCACACAGTCTGGGCGGCGTCGAGATTTGTCGCTTGCTGGCCAGCGAAACCGTCGTCGCTGCGCGCGCAGAGGGCGCAGCTTGGGCAGACGTTTGGCTCTAACACGGTCGTACGGATGCTGCAAGAGAAGCCAGGAACAATGCCACGAGGCATCCGCAGGGCACCCGCTGCATTGACATGCCCGGGGGAGAATCCACCGGCGTTCTGGCTAGAGACGCCGCAGAGCACGAATCTCCAGAGCTTGTCCGTGGGGACGGGCAACGCCTGTTAGTTTGATGGCCAGCTTATCGCCTTTGCGGAGTTAGAAACCAGTCATCGGTTAGTAGATTCATGCAAATCGCATCTAAGCGGCGCCACCATTTGATACGCGAGACGCGATAGGACGCGATAGACAATTCAAGACGGTCGCGTCCCTCTCGCCACCTTCATTGTCTGTGTGGCGAATGTACGTGCTGAATCGCGCCGAAGCAAACTGTAAACTACAATAGTACACGGATAACAGAGAACAAAACCCACTGAGACTCCTGATTAGAGTCTGTATGGTCTTCTACAACATCAGTAGGTTCCGCTGTCTCAGCTCCCGATGGGCGCTTCCTTCCTAGTAGGGCGTAACATGGCTTACCTTCCGCGGGACGCTAGAAGCGAATTTTCCGCATATAGTTGTGGTAGAAAGTTACTTACGTGACATTGTATGAACTTTCATCGTGCAATATCAGGAATACGCACTTTCCGATGCTACATAGTAGCAAACAGACCCCACAAGATGGCACAACTCGCCATATGGACACCTTACTCCCCAATTCAGAAATATGCACGAATAGAACTGTTTGCATTGGGCTCTCCTGCTGTATAGTGTACAATCTTTGGCATAAATGAAGCAGGAGCGTCCTGCACCGTCGTTAATTCACGTCCGCCACAAATGGCTGGTAAGTGATGTATCTCAGATTGTCTTTCGTTCTCAGCAGCTTCGCGAGCGTAGATAATCTATGTGCGCCTCTAGAGACGCTTGTCCGTGCGCTAAGCTTTTCTCGCAGGGCCCTGCCGGTCCCATTGTCCGCGAGATCACGGACAATCGCGCAAGAGCTCCGTTGCACGATTCCCTCAGGCGGCATCGGTCGACATGTTGCGTCGAGCTGAGCTTCTTTCGTTTCATCGATCTGGCCCATCGGGGGAGAGCGGTGTGCCCTGGGAGCCAGCAGCCACGGAGCCGTCGCAGGACCAATGGTGGCAGCCAGGTCCGCCGCTCAACCTTAGCAGCGGCTGTCAGCGGCCCACGCGCTGGATGGAACAGCATCTGCAGCACGTTCCCCACCGCCTCCTTCATTTTCCGTGCAGATGCGTTCCCGCCGGGCCACCCAGTCCGTTATAAAGAGATGACTAGGGCCGCCCTCTCCTCGCCATCCTCCCAGTCACAGCACTCGCTCGGTTCCGCAGTTCCTCTCCTCGTCTCCTCGTCCTCTCGATTACCCTAGAGGTCTTTAATTTCTTCGGTATCCTACTGCCGACCGTACTTTGGTCGCTGCCTTATAATCGTTGCCGATTCGAGCTCACATTTCGTTCACACCTTCAATCCGTTTTCACCTTCATTCGCATCCATGGTGTCCTACAAGACTCACCTTCAGGCCCTCTACGAGTGCTCCGCCAAGTACTCTTCCTTGCCCATCTTGAAGTTGCCCGTCTATGATAGCCAGGGCGACCTCCGCATATGGCAGCCCATCTCGTACCAGCAGTTCACGTCCGATGTGGAGCACTTTGCTGCTCATCTCTCACGCAAATTGAGTGCGGACCGCATCCCGCCACGATCCGTCGTCGGCCTCTGGTGAGTGACAAGTCGGTTTGATATCGACACGCGATGTCTGACATGTAACTCCTGCAGGTCCAACGGCATGTCCTACGTGGACATTCTGTACATCTACGCCATCGCACGGGCCGGGTACATCCCCCAGCTCTTTTCACTGCGGATGCCCAACCCCGACGTCATCTACGAGCTCCTCGACAAGGCTGACGGCCGGGCGATAATCTACGAGCCTGAGCTCGCCAGCATGCTCTCTACTTGCCCGTGTCCCGCATATAGTGCGGTGGACCTCCGTGGCGTCGACGTCGACAGCACTTTCCTGCCGCCTGTCCCCCAACCGACTGGCGCAGATGACATCGTCATGATCTTTCATACATCCGGCTCGACCTCAGGGCGTCCGAAGCTGCTGCCATGCAACTACAAGTGGCTCGACGCCATGGTGCGCAAGTCGGCGAAGGTCAGCCCGCCACTGCGTCAAACCGGCCAAGACGTCACCGTCGCCATGTGAGTTATAGCACCCGTCCACCCCCGCACTGAATCCACGACTTACATGTTCACCACTCACCAGGGGAAGCATGTGCCACATCGGCCAGACCTTCATGTTTCTCGCCTCGTTCCAAAACGGCGCGTGCACGATCCAGCCGAAGGCGGTCACTTTCGCCACGGACGAGCTCGCGCACATGATCACGCACGGGGGCCTGAACCGCCTGAACGAGTTCCCCGCGTTCTTCGCCGTGCACGTCCGCGCGGCGAAGCAGAACCCGAAGCTGCTCGCGCTCCTCCGCTCGCTCGACGAGATATTGTACTCGGGCCAGCCGATGCCGCGCGAGGACGAGGAGTGGGCGTACGCGCAGGACCTCAAGATGCGCAACCTCTTCGGGAGCACCGAGTGCGGCGCGATGCTGCTCTCCGTGCGCGGGGGCGGCCAGCCGAACCCCGCGCTGCGGCCCATCGAGGGCACCAAGTACGCGTTTGTGCCTATTGCTGAGGACGCGTCCGAGGACTCGGAGGAGGCTGAGGGCACGTACTCGAACGCGAACGCACGGCTGCTCGAGCTCGTGATCCTCGCGGACTCGGACGACTGCCCGCACGCGTCGATGCGCGCGGCGGACGGGCACTACCACACCGGGGACCTGTTCGTGGAGGTCGCGCCGGGGGCGTACGTGAGCCGGGGGCGCGGGGACGACTGGATCAAGAGCGAGAACGCGCTCCGGTGCGACACGCGCGCGATCGAGGACAACGTGCGGCAGACGTGCGGGGAGCTCATCCTGGAGTGCATCGTGGTGGGCAACGGGCGGCCGAGCCCTGCGCTGTTTGTTGAGGCTGCGCCGGGGCTGGCGATGGACGAGGCGCGCCTCCGGAGGGAGATCATTAGGAGGACGCGACACTTCCACTCGCGCCGGTACCTTCATGAGCGCATCACGAACGCGAAGATGGTCGTTGTGGTCGCGGGGGGCACGCTGCCGCGCACGGCGACCAAGGGGAACGTGCGCAGGCGGGCGGTCGAGGAGATGTTCAAGGCTGAGCTGGACGCCATGTTCGCCAGTGCATGATCATCCTAAAAGAAGACTTCTGCCTTCAGGACTCTCCCGTATCGCTCATTGTACACTCACGGAACCCGTTCCATCAGTCTTATCGTCAAGTACTATCTATCCTTTACTACTATCTACATCGAACTAGTTACTCGTGGTCATAGACGACTGCGTACACGGACATCCTCACTCACTACTGTAGCCAATAGACCCCTTCCGTAGACTATTCATCATTCTTGTAATAGACAATCCGCTTAATGTGACTCGATCTGGACTTACTGGGTGCTATTCTCAAAGGAAGGATCGTACGACCGCGCTTGAATGTATGCTCAGCCTCTTCCATCCGCGCACACTCAGACATCCGCCAGCACTGGCTGGTAGGTTTGTTGCTAAGGTCTGCATCGACTCTGCGACCCAATTGTGTGCGCTCCGATGCAATGCTCACATACGATGTTGCTGCAAAACGATCCAAAGAGTACCACTGACTGATTCACACCACTCTATTGGGACTGCTTCCCACTTCTCCGCCAGTACACCGCCCGTTCGCCTCGTTCTCCGCGAATTCGCCTTTACGGAGCAACGACCTGAACACCATGTCCTTGTCGACGTCCTCGACATGAGGAAGTTCGCCGTCGATCTGCGCAGTGAAATACTTGGCAGCGCCCGACCGGCACGCGATCATGCAGCCTGAGCACACCCCAGTGGAGTCGGAGGTACTTCGCGCTGGGGAGCGGCAAGTGGGGGCGCAACTTGGATGGGCACCTCCGCAAGTCGAACTCGACTTCGGATACGGTGAGCAAATGCCCACCGTCGCAGACTTGCTGCACTTCGTGGACGTTGTCCTGCATGCGTTACGCCGCGTGAGGGGTCAGTCAGACAGGATGGGACGATGGCGCAAGGAGGTGGGACGTACCCGGTCCTTGTCTGCTTTGAAGGCGAGATACAGCTTCGCCATGAGCATGCAGCGCTCCGCGCGAAGCGTGACGATGTTCTCCACACGGTTGATGCGAGAACCAGCAAGCTCGTCGATGAGCTCGGCAAGGCCGAAGTTCCGCAACATGGTCGCGAACTACAAGGTATTCATGGGACGTCCACTGTTCGAGTGATGACAGACTGACCTTCATGTCGTGCACACAATCTCCCTCAGGTCGGACATCGGGGACAATTTGCTGGCACAGCAAGTAGCCGACGGGGGTGCCGGGCGTGAGATGAACGTGTCGCTAAAGTCGGGGGGACTGTGCGCAATGCGAGCGTCGAAATCACCGGTGATTTGACAGCGCAGGCCATCTCTGACCATGACCTGTACCAGACGACATGAGCCCGTCAACGGGATGGAGGCAGGCTCGGGGTGCTCACCAGCCCTCTAGCATGGGAGAAGCGTTTGGGCATCTCTTTGATCATGTCGGGAGTGAATTCGTGAGCCTCATCGTCGGGCGCAGCGGACGTCGTCTCGATGACATCTCGCCTGACTGTGGTGGTTGAGTGGTACGTCGCGGTGGCAGTGCATTGTCACTTACAAGGTCGAATGAAGTCGTCAAGCAACATCGCGCCAAGCTCATACAAGCGGATCCGCCGATTCAATAGCTCGGAGGATATATGTACGGCCGAGAGCACAGGAGGTCGTACTCGTTGGTGGCCGCTGCTTCGGCTTGTAGCACTTTGCGGTAGGCTTGAAGCATCTCGTCTAGGACATCGCCCAGCCTCGCCACGCAGATGTGTGCGTGCTTCTTGTACGTCCGGAAGTGCGTCCATGGCGGCTGGAGTGAGAGAAGAGGTAGCATGGGCATCGCAGTGGTAACCCGCGGCCGAGTAGCAGCAGCAGTGGGTGAGGATGGTTAACACCGTCGACGTCATGGCCACGAGCGCCTGCGTCCGGCTTCGTGAGAGATCGGGACGGGGGTTCCCACGGGGGAGGCGCCGATGCAGAGTTGGTCGGTGCCGGGGACGACGGCCAGCACTCTTCTCCCATCGTCCATGGCGTCCAGGATTGCCGTCTCGTCCCTCAGGGCATCAGGTACCCCAACACGCACCGTGCGTTTCTGGCTGTTGCTTACCCCTCGCGTCACAGCCTCCCGAGTCAGGCCCCAGGCCGTCTCTGCTGTCCCCCGGGTGCTCGCCGCGTGAGTTTGCGTCCACCCGCGCCTCCCTCCTCCGGCCTACGACTGACGTGCGAATCCGTTTGCTTGGAAATTATAGCCGTGGCATGGCCAGCTCGTCCAAGCCCCCGCCGGAAGAGCGCGCCGCCGAAATCGTCAACAGCCTCCCCTCCTCCCCCGGCCTTGTCACCAAAACTGGCTCCGTTATCCTCGGCACTGGCCTCCTTGCCACCGCCATCTCCCAGGAGCTTTACGTCGTGAACGAGGAGTCCGTCATTGCCGCCGGCTTCTTCATTCTCATCTCCTTCATCTACAAGGTGCGTCTCGTGCTATCTTGTACTGCGACATGCATTTGCGCCAGCTATCCCCCAATGCGTTTTCATGCATTGTATCTGGATGAGCGCGTGCATTGTGGGGGAGCGTATGCAGCACCGAGGGTCTCTCGCGCACCACGCGGAAGACGGAACGCTCGGGCGCTATGTTTCCGGACCCCTTCCCGTGCACGCAATCAAGTACTGACCATCGCTCTCGACAGGCTGTGAAAGAGCCCTACCGGGACTGGGCCGAGGGCCACATCAAGCGTGTGCGCGACATCCTCAACGCCTCTCGCACTGAGCACACCCAGGTCGTCAAGGAGCGCTTCGAGTCTGTTGAGCAGATGAAGGATGTCGTCTCCGTCACCGAGGGTCTCTTCGCGCTCTCCAAGGTGTGTATCCTGATCTTGATGTTCCCTAAAACCGGCTCTCCGCGTCCCACTTCTATCCTCATACACTTCTCCCGTCTCGCTCGTTTCGCACACCCTTTACCTCCTCACCTCTCTTCCCACCGCACACCGCTCGGGTGTACTCTCGGGACGCTGCCACTAACGCGCCCCCACCGAGCAGGAGACCGCCCAGCTCGAGTCCGAGGCGTTCGTCCAGCGCCAGAAGGTCGCGCTCGCGTCCGAGGTCAAGGCCGTCCTCGACAGCTGGGTCCGCTTCGAGCAGCAGGCCAAGGAGAGCGAGCAGGCCGAGCTCGTCAAGTCCGTCGTCGACAGCGTCCTCAAGAGCCTCAGCAACGAGAAGACCCAGAAGGACATCCTCGCCGGTGCTCTCGCCGAGATCGAGCGTGCGTGTCGTGTTTCCGCCTCCTCTTGAACGCTTGCTGACGCGTGCTTTTGGATTGCAGAGCTCATCAAGAACAGGCCATCT